>JAKCPI010012325.1:0-11430 GCA_023213315.1 Euborellia annulipes | reverse complement strand
ATTATTTCGCTTTACATCATATACTTAAGGCTATAGCAATCAGGTGGGGACTTAATTGTGGCGATCACTGTACATTATATAGTTTATGGTGAAAAAATTTTAAATTTGAAAAGGAAAAAATAAAATCATCCGTAGGGAGTATTTTATTTAGAATAATATAAAAAATTTTATAAAAACAGATTCTCTGGTGGGGCAAATGCCCTCTGCTCCCAAAATGACGCCAATTGGGCCTAACTAAAGGGTGTGGACTTAATTGTGGCGCTCACTGTACTTTATAGGAAAAAGATAGGAGAAATGGTTGCTATGGTAACAAAATATTAATATTTTTCTATGTTTATAAATTAATTCTAATATAATACGGCGGAAACTAAATATATGTCGACACAAAAAAATCTGCTGTGACTAAGCACAGAACACAACTTTTTTCTTACCAAAAGGTAAGAAGAGACGGGGGATTGCCCCCACCAGTAGAATGGTTCTTGCCATAGCGACTTTACTTTTAGACTAGAATATAAACAAAAGTCTAAGCCTAGGTAACTCATATCAGCCACTAGCAGGTGTGAATGATAAGATGTAAATTTTCTCGTTTCGAAGCATAAGTTACTCTTGAGATGGATGAATAATAATTGGATTGGATCGGAATAATTGAGCAATTTAATTGGTTAGAAACTTGCAATATGTTCTCCACGCAATTTATTAATTTAAATAACTTTTCAATGATAACGTAGCACATTTCAGTAATTTTTTTTTAACACATAAAATGATTTCCGTTTAATCTTTTTTCCTCTTATTTAACAAATGAGAGACAATAGACTCTAAAAAATGCAAAATCATCTCCACTCAAATATCCATTTAAATGCACAATAAGACTTATCTGGGTGGGTGCTGAGATACTAAAAAGCAAAAATAGAGGAATAACATTCAAGAGCGGATACAAGGAGGGGGGGGGTAAAGGGGGTAATTACCCTACCCCCGAGATTTGAAAAAAATACTTTTTTTTTGAAAAAAAAATTTACTTTTAATGTAAAATTTTAAAAATTAATACTTAAAAATATGATTTGTATTTATATTCTGGCAAACAAGTACAAAAATGCGGCTTTAAGTTATTGAAATTAAGAAAAAAATGTGTATTGAGCGACCAGTCACACCAAATTACCCCCCCCCCCCGAGAAACGCCTTTGGATTCACCCTTGATAACATTTGGGAAAAAAAAAAACACTTATTTACTTATATGTTTAATTCGTATCCTAGTTATAATATTAATATTTAATTTTTCATTTTAGTCTACTCATTACTTTTTTATTTGTAATTTGTCCATAAAAATTTTTAAACTAATATTTTTTGAATATATTTTTATGTTCATTTGAAAACGTAATCTATATATAAACTCATTAATCTCATGTATACTGAATAAAAGTCGATTAAAAAAAAATTGAATAATGATGAAAAATCCCTTTGTCTGTTCATTTTTTAAGTCATTTTATTTTAGCGGATTAAATTTGTATATATATGTATACTGTCTATAGAGCCGTTCCTGTCGGGCGTGCACTCTGTGCCAGCACAGCCCCAAGGGGTGGCAAAATCATGTCTGTCTGTTATCAAAATAAAGCAAGAAGCTATTAGGTTGAAAATTTGTTTTTATGTTAGGTGTATCCCCCCCTTACACGCCTAAGATTTTAAATAAGAATCCTCTTACACTATTATTATTAAATATTATAGAACGCTACGACGTCACTGGACATTCGCGCTTCATTATAAAACTCTTTTATAGAAATTTTTTACAGGAAAAAGGAAGAGATTTATACATAATAAAAAAGTCTGTTATCTTTTAAAAAATTCAAAAGATCCTCGTAATCATTGTTTTTGTCAAATAATATATCTTGAAGATATTTTTGTTGAGATTTTTTCGACTCTTTTTTTCCATCTCATTCAACGGGAAATATTTCTTCAAAATATACTGAATACTAACCGGTACGTGACGGTCAGACGTGATAATACAGCACAATAAAGATTTGTTCCTCACCCCGTAAATACATTCAAATGTCCCGCCCAAAAAATCCATAAGTTCGACTTCCGAGAA
Source organism: Euborellia annulipes (assembly GCA_023213315.1). NCBI lineage: Eukaryota > Metazoa > Arthropoda > Insecta > Dermaptera > Anisolabididae > Euborellia > Euborellia annulipes. The sequence goes on along the minus strand of JAKCPI010012325.1, from coordinate 9,350 downwards.
ATTCCCTATTTTTATTTGAAACGTGACTGAAAAATGTATAAATATATCACAGATTACAGTTTTCTGGAGTGTTTATTTATTGCTGTTTACATATTCTAATTCTGTACACCATGTTTAAAATGAACTTTCTTAAATTTACTCCAACTCTCAAAACACTTTTATAAATTACTTAATTTCACTGTCACTAGAAATTTTAATTTTGTTTTTACTGTTTAGTATTTCTATCACTACATTTCTAAACGATCTAATCAAAATAAAAAAGTTCGTCCAAAAAAAATGTATATTTTTTATTTATTGTATTCCGCAGAACACAATTCCAAGTCTGACAACACTGATCACAAGAAGCACATAAAGTCTCCCTGCTAATAAGGAAACCATGAAAAAACAGACAGTGACCTATACTTAATCAGATAAGAAGACTAAATTTTTTCCTTTCCAGATTTAATCTTCGGAAAGGCTTTATAGATGGTTTAATCATCCAATGCTTCCAATGACTTCCTCCCACTCACCTTTCCAAGATGTTACCAATTTTTTATTGATGAAATTATTGACATTGTCGAAAAAGTTAACGTCAAAACTTAAGGAGATGTTATACCCTCCTTTTTTTGGCCAGGTGGTCCACAGCTTCGTTTCCAGCAATTTTCTTTTGGGCACTCACACAAAAGAGACCCCGCGATAAAATTTGAATAATCTGCACAAATGATTGAGAAGAATTTAATTTTTCAATACTTAATGAGTCGGATATTATAATCACTTTATCCACATTGACGTTATCCAAATAAGGCTAATTCGATTGTCTAAAATTCAGCCGAATAAACATAGGTTGTAGTACTTTACTGATATACATTTTCAGTTTTTTTTCCATTTTCTCAAAATTCGATCCAGAGGTGTCACCCGAGGCGGAAGTAATGGTGTCACCACGATACTTTAAAAAAATTGTAAATTAATGTGAATGGCTTCGTTTTTTTATCCGGGAAAAAGTTGCCACATTTTGCAAGAAGAATTAGAAGAAAATTTCTTTATTTTAAAGAAACATATTTTTTAAACATTATTTTTTTTATTCCTACGAGATTTTAATTATATTTTATATTGATTTAACTTCATTTTACTAATATTTAAGAGGGAAATTGTTACTCCCTTTTCTCAACAATACAGATTTCATAGTTAATTGAACTGACAGAAAAACATTTAAAATATGTTTTGAACATATATTTCTAAATTTAGAATAAAATAATAAAAAGTTATAAAAAACTAAAAATTCAAATTATTAAATTTGTTTAAAATCACTGAAATAAGTCAGTTGATGAAATATGATATTCCTTGAACCCCTGGTGTTACTGGGGCGAACCACCCCCACCCCCATTAACTACACCATTGATTCAATCTAATGATTTTAATTAAATAAAATTCTTAAAGATCTTTGAAATGTATATTCTAATTTACGAACATTGTTTTAAGTATTCTTGTATTTCATAAGAAAGCGAAATGTTTGCCTTGATAAAATTGAAAATATATTTAATAATAAAATCTTTTGGTTAAACAGGGGAGTCCCATAAGAAATACCCTGCTTAAATGACGATTACTTTGACTTGCACTCCGTATAACTTCGTAAACAACCCCAAATCCTAATTACGCCACTGTAATATGTGAATACAAATTAAAGTCGTTTCTATGCCACTGTCTTTAAGCAGATTGACTCTCAAAACAGAGTCTTGTTTCTCTTATTGAAATAGTTCTCTTTTATAGAGATTTTTATCCTTTCACTAATTAAGAAAATGAGCTTTATCTTTATATAGGCCAATATGTATATATATATTAAAAAAAAAAACATTTTCTTTTGATAGTTAGATGATATACAAAGAGAATTGATGCTAGTACATGTGTGAAGTCAGAGCATGTAGTCTGTGAGAAAGATTTCACTTTTTTTTTAATTAGTCTAAAAGCTCCATAATGTATTTTTACTTTCTCGTATATAAGTAGAGAAAGTGTTGTAATCGTCAAAAAATTCTACCTCGAGGTTTTTATGAACGCTTTAGTAAAAATTATGTGGGTGTATTTGGTAACAATTACTTAAAAACACAAGCAGCCAGATTGGTATGCATTAAAATGTATCAACTTTTGGAGTAAATATCTCAACCGGAAGTAGTAAAGTCGGCGCCACAAAAGCCTGATGTGCTCGAGAGTAGAGCCTTGAGATTAGTCGACCAAACGAATATTTTTAAAATAAATAAATAATCTTTTTTTTTAACTGTAAAAAGTTATAAATTAATCAAATTTAAAAATTGGCGGGATAAACAGTGCTGCTACCTATAGATGTTTATACATAATTCAAATTAGGTATAAATTGAAAAAAGTTTTGCTAATAAAAAATATATAAAAGAATTGTAGTTACCAGCATATTAAACATCTATTTAATGTAATTTAAGCATATATAACGAGTAGAGGAACAGTGCTGCCATCTGCGATGAATATAAATAAGATTGTTAATAAATGTAATAATCAGATTGTGTCATAGCTCTTAAGATGATATATATATTAAAGTCGAAATGCGCATAAGCTAAAATAAACACCTTTTGAAACTTAACCTAGTATTATTTAACAATAATAGATGATAATTTAATTTGGTCAGGGGCTCACATCTTGGGTACGTGGATGGCGACCACGAGCTGTCCGAGCTGGGACTGACAGTCCTTCTGTTCTTTACATGTCTGTCCGTTTTTTATATATTTTCAACAGACGTCAGACCGTGCGACGGGCCGGCCTGTTCTATTTCTTCCGGTCGCAAAAGAACCATTCCGCCTACTCAGCACTCCGGGAATAAGGCTAAAAAAGAAGAAGAAGAAGATGATAATTTAATTTGCAACTGAAGAGAAAAAGCTACCTTTAAGATAACACTAGGCATTTTGGTTGCCTAAGCTGAAGGCTCCACTCTCGAGCACGACAGGCACTTGTGAAACGGACTGTACTTACGTTTTTATAAATTTTTTTGTCATATGATAAATTACACTTTTAAAAATAGTATAATTAAATTTTAACGTTTTTGCTTAGAGAATACACCTGTTAGTGAGTTTGTTTAAAAAATTAACGCCGGATAATTTAATAGCGATATATCAATAAATGGACTCCAAAAACAAATGGTTTAATAAAATTCGAAAATTTAAGTATTGTTTACCGAATGTATAATCCGACTAAAAATTGACAAAATAATCAAAGAAAAAAAAAATTGTTTTATTTGTCAACAATAGAAGTGATATATAGGAAGACGGGTCATCAAATGATGATCAAGTCTTCAATTTCCGGCCTTGGCAGTCTCTCCCTCTCCCTCTCTCTCACTCTCTCTCTCTTTGTTCATCGAATTCCAATATTTGACAGAGGGTTTGACACGAAAAGCTTGGACTGTTTTAACGCATCAATTGCTCCCTTTAAATTCACCATTCACAGCATCAAACACTTTTTCAATAAAAGATCAATACAAGAAAAAATATACCTTTCGTCTTGACACTTGGGTCAGCCCCAAAAAGGAGACTGTCGCTTTGTGTTTTCGTTTGATATTCAATGTAACTTTTTTTTAACTTCTTGTAAAATTAAATGTCTCACTATTTATTTACATACATATAAAGCAGAAAAATAAAAATATATCAGTTAATAAAAAAAAAAAGCTCGTGATATATAATTTAAAATTTTCCTAAAAATTATTTTTTTATCACTTTTCTTAAAATTAATACTTTCTTTTAAAATAAGATTATTCACTGAGGATGCGGGGTATCAGCAGCTAAGGTGACAAATAAATAGAAGTCTATATTTTGTAGACGTTTCGAATGTCGATCTCTTTCAACAGAAGGACCTACTATCAGCCAAACAATTTTACTATAATATTTTTTTATTTTGTATACATTACAAAATTATTTTATACTCTTGAACCAGAAGTCATGCTATGCGACGAATGTTCACACCAACGGTATGTTAGGAGATGCCAAGAGCTCGAGGTAAACATGAAAATTTTATTAAAACAAACATTGAAAACAAAGACGCCATTTACCATCGCATACATACCAGTACTTGATTTTGAATATGACACCATACAGATGGTCACCATCACGTTCAGCGCATTTCTCCAGGCGTCGTCGAATGAAAGCTTCCATCACCCGATCTGACTGCCCCTGACTTCTTCTTGTGGGGATACGTGAAGAGTAAAAGCATCCTCATATCGTGGCTGAACTTAAGGAAAGGATACGTGCAGCTGTGGAGGAGATCCCATTGAACGTGCTGGATCGGGTGATGGAAGCTTTAATTCGACACCTGGAGGAATGCCCCGCTTAACGTGATGGCGACCATCTGTATGGTGTCATATTCAAAACCAAGTAATGGCATGTATGGTATGGTAAATGGCATCTTTGTTTTGAATGTTTGCTTCAATAAAATTTTCAATTTGTTTCCAAGTTCTGTCTCTTTTATATCCTACTCTTCATTATGTAGGACTCTGTAATAATGCAGCCATCAAGAAATAGATTGTCCAATTGTACAGTTAATAAATTTTCATCTGACTATATGGGATCCGAAACCCCTTCCTTGATTTTTGAGACATTGCCAATATTTCTAATCTCTAGATGGTGGGACGGATGGTGAGAGAATATTTAAAATAATAAAACAAATAAAATAAAAGAGCTAATTAAAATCGATAAAACAAATTTTTTTTTTAGCCCGTGACCTGTGTCTCAGAGAGAAGATATTAGCTTTTCGTGCCTCTGGTTCTGGGTTCGCATCCCGTTCTAAATGGGAAAACTTTATTTCAATTAAATCGGCTACTAATAATTTGAAATAGGTAGAGATGGCCTTAGATGTCGAAAAAGAAACAAATTAAAAAAATATATAATTCATCAATGCCGTAACAAGGGCATGAAGCGCCTGTGGCAAGCGTCTAACTTGCACCCCCTCTGGTTTAATTACATCAAGGCATAAACAATCTGACGTTTGCCCATTGAATTATTTGAAAACTATGGGTGCTATGGAAATTTTGATTATAAATTATTAATCAGCATAAAAAGTAATTAAAAATGATATATCATATGTGGAATATTAACATTTTTTTAATACTTCTTTTATTTCATGTTTATCATATGGCTTATTTTCCCTAATTCAATTAAGTAAAGTTTGGCTCAAGTGGTTGCGTCCGCAAGCAATCTTTATTTTTTTCCATTCTCACGTAACCAAACTTCGCGAGTTCAAATCCACCTTCTGCACTATTTTTTTTTTATTCTTAATTGTTTTTTGCCCTCCCTCCAAGTTGTGAGCTGCACGAGGTTTTTATTTACCACCAATAAAATCAGTGAGGCGTTACGGGAGAGGGGGGCTGATATAATTGTCGGAGGCAATTTCCCCTCTCCCCGTAGAGCCTCACTGATTAAAATGTTGGTAAATAAAAACCTCGTGCAGCTCACAACTAGGTCGGTCCCCTTTGTTTTGCGCCCCCAGCCCAGTTGCGCCCGTGGCGGGCGCCTGTTTTGCCACGCCCTCGTTACGGCCCTGTAATTCATATTTAATCAAACAGCCGTCGGATCTGTCTTATACTCAGTATACTGATTTAGTAAATATTAATTATATGAATTTTCTTCACGGATTCAAACGTGACATAAATAATTTCGTAAAAAAATATAAAGTCATTCCCTATGTTCTATCAAAGCACAATCATCATATTTCTTACTATTCTTAATTTTCTTAAGATTATTTTCAAACAATATATTTTTTTCTCTTACCTACATATGTAATATATTTAGTAGTATCGAAATACGTATCAAGTGTTTTTACCAATAAATAATATATTGAAACATCCCACATAGCACTGCAACCAAAAAGCGGACATTTAGACGTCGAAGGGACGATGCTGCAACTTTGGGACATCGCAGAACATCCCTGCGGCGTCGAAATGTCCGATTTTTGGTTACAGTGCTATGTGGGATATCATCTCGTGTTTTTAGTTTTAATTTACCTAATTAGAATTAATTCAAACTCAGTAAACCATGATAATTTTATTCATTTATCATATCTGTAAATAAACCAGGAAGGTTTGTTTGGTCTTTTGAAACAATAAAAGAATTCGTATGCAAATTAACCATTTAAGAGGGGAGAGGGTCCCCCCCTGGTTAAGGTAAATCTACCATATGTTAAAAAGGGATTTTTCTCGTTGGGCGAGTTTTCTTGAATCACTACCCACAAAAGACAAATAAAGAAATAAACAGAAACAATCAAGTTAATTAAATTGGCTTGCATTGTATTCGCAAGGCGAACTGGCAAAAAGCCAACGTGGAAAATAGCAACCAGAATAGGGGGGGCGGGGGGGGGGGGCAGGGGAAGAATGAAGAGGGAAGCGCGCCTTGCAAACTTGATCGTAAACGTTTGATAGGAGACACTATTTGCCACTTGAAACATTTTAATTTTGCTTGTGCAATATTTTTAAAACTGTTGCTCAAAAATCTCATCATCAGAAATACAAATTATATTAGACAGCCTATTAAAAGGGAAGAAATAGGGAGGAAGAACATTTTAAATGAATAAAAAGACTTGTTAAAGAAAGGAGAGCATTTTTTAAATATATTATTGGATAAAACATAATAAGAGTATATACATTGAATTTTATTATAAGTTTTTTAATAAGTGGAATATTTATGAATTCAGTTTTAAGTCGGCTTAGAAAAAAAATTTTAAAATTTCCTTTGAATATTAATAAGAGAGCTTTCTAAAAAATAAAAACATATGTACGTCCATACCTACTTCCTTAAAAAGTCAAAATATTATGTTGCTTAAATAATTTATGTCATTTATTCCTTTAATCATATTTGAAAACATTTTTAATTGTTAAGTGAAAAATAAAAAAAATGTATCAAATCATAGTTTACTTGGAAGGTAGATTTAATAATAATATGGTAATTAGGCAGTTTCTAGGTCTATCATTGCAAAAAAAAAAGATTTTTTTTAAATAAAATTATTTAGTATATGTGACAGTCACATGCACTCCTGAAGATGGGTTAATAGCCCGAAATATATCAAGTTAGAAATTCAATATTTCTTTCATTTACAACTTAGTGAAACCTCACATATACTAAATAATTTTATTTATAAATATGTTTCACGGAAAATCTACACCACTTTCTCTCCAAACTATAAGATTTTTTTTATTTTAATTTTTAGAAATTTATCCATTTAGCCAGAAAAGATGATTGCAGCACATAACGTATTTTTAATATATACAATATATTACTTTCTATTACCTATATCAAGAGTCGCAGGAGCGACTCGTCGCCGAGCATGTGAAAAGCAAAAGAAAGCAAAGAAACTCTTAATACTACCATTTAATTGATATTGCAATAGATGTCAATGGCCCATTGCATTTAGATGGACGAGTCGTCCCTAGACTATATTATCAAGAATGATTTTAAATCCTTAATAAAAGATAGGGACGTGAAAAAATTTTTTTGAGAAACTTTTCTCTTTCTGGGCGAATATCTCAAAAAGTTTTTAGGATATCGGAGCCAAATTTTTTTTATATTAAACTAGAATAAATAAGGATTATTTTGAGCACGAATTCAAAAAAAAATTCCAGTGCCAAACAGAATGGCAGAGGCTCAAAGTTGAGAGTTTGCCGATTTCGGAAGGTCAAAAGTTAGTCTCTTATTTTTCCTTTTTTTTTTTTTTTTTTTTTTTTTTTTTTCTTTTTTTTTTTTTTCATTCTTTTCTTCAATTTTCAAATTTTTAGACAAAGCTACAGGTTTCCCTGCTGGACCGATTTGGATGAAATTTAAAATACAAATAGATACTATCAAAAACCCGATACCTTTGATATAAAATTTCATTTTGGATCAAAAGTGACTTTTTGAGAGGTATTCAAAATTTCAAATTTGCCCTATCTTTAACGTGGCGAAAAGACAATTCTAACTATTTTACTCCCTGATGACGTCATCTAGGAACATATCTATTAATATTAGTAATTTGCATCCCTAATGGAATAACAATTTTTAGGATAAATCCATTCAGATAGAAATATAATAGATTAACGTGATAAGAAGTGCTACCAACATAACAAAAATAAAAAACCTAAAATTTTATAAAATTTGGTGAAATCCTATGTTTATCGTTTCGAATGGATGCCAATCGATGTATTTACGATTCTACCAACATAACAAAAATAAAAAACCTAAAATTTTATAAAATTTGGTGAAATCCTATGTTTATCGTTTCGAATGGATGCCAATCGATGTATTTACGATTCTACCAACATAACAAAAATAAAAAACCTAAAATTTTATAAAATTTGGTGAAATCCTATGTTTATCGTTTCGAATGGATGCCAATCGATGTATTTACGATTCTACCAACATAACAAAAATAAAAAACCTAAAATTTTATAAAATTTGGTGAAATCCTATGTTTATCGTTTTGAATGGATACCAAACGATGTATTTACATTCTACCAACATAACAAAAATAAAAAACCTAAAATTTTATAAAATTTGGTGAAATCCTATGTTTATCGTTTCGAATGGATGCCAATCGATGTATTTACATTCTACCAACATAACAAAAATAAAAAACCTAAAATTTTATAAAATTTGGTGAAATCCTATGTTTATCGTTTTGAATGGATGCCAAACGATGTATTTACATTCTACCAACATAACAAAAATAAAAAACCTAAAATTTTATAAAATTTGGTGAAATCCTATGTTTATCGTTTCGAATGGATGCCAAACGATGTATTTACATTCTACCAACATAACAAAAATAAAAAACCTAAAATTTTATAAAATTTGGTGAAATCCTATGTTTATCGTTTTGAATGGATGCCAAACGATGTATTTACATTCTACCAACATAACAAAAATAAAAAACCTAAAATTTTATAAAATTTGGTGAAATCCTATGTTTATCGTTTCGAATGGATGCCAAACGATGTATTTACATTCTACCAACATAACAAAAATAAAAAACCTAAAATTTTATAAAATTTGGTGAAATCCTATGTTTATCGTTTTGAATGGATACCAAACGATGTATTAATTTTTTCTGTTTGGAATGCATATTAAAAGATCTATTCATGGGATAACTTAATATTTAATAAACAAAAATTATTAAATAAAATTTAAATGTAATATTTCACAAAAAGAAGTGAAATCTCAGCCAAAAACATCGGAGATGCAAAAAGGGGGCGCCTCGCATTATTTTTGCCCAGCGTCGAGGTGAAATCAAAAAAATGCGCCTCGCTTTTCTGATTTATATAAAAGCGAGGATATATGAAACAAATAAAATTCTGTAGGGGTTTTATTTAAGTGAAAATATTTCCTTGCTTTTATATAAAT
>JAKCPI010012324.1:0-13721 GCA_023213315.1 Euborellia annulipes | reverse complement strand
ATTAGTAGCCAATAAAATTTTAATAAATATTTCTCGCACAGGATGCAAGAGAACCTCTAGAAAAAAATAAAGTAGATGAGTTAGACCTTTACCTTCTTTGTTAAACCCCAGGCTATGAGAATTAGAGGTTAAAAAAAAGTAAAATATAAAAGTACTAAAAAGACAAATTAAGTAAATTTTTTGATAGGGGAAGTTCACTTAACGAGCATAATTCGTTCCAGAATCAAATTCGTAAAGCGAAACAATTTTTCTCATATAAATTAATGTAAAATACGATAATGCGTTCCATGTCAAAAAACTACTCTCTTATGGGTGTTTTCTTGCGGGTTTTTCTTCGGGGACATTTAATAAAATGGAAAGACTTATTTTGACGAGTCCGTGTTTTGTACTCGTTATGCGAAACGTCGCCCATTAAGCGAGTCATTGTTTTATTATTTCGTTAAGTGCGAATTACTCGTTATGAGAGGTGCTCGTTAAAAGGGAGGTCTAGTGTATATTTTTTTTTGGAATACAGAAAAGTAGTTTTGGTGATTATTGAAATTATTAACCATGAGATGAATAAAGTATCTACTTCTGGTTTCGTTGATACAAGTTCGATAATCCTAAAAAATCAACTCAGTAATGGTTTTTAACTATAGTCATTTTAGAAATTGATCCACAGACGTTTTTAATTGGTTAAATTGGTTGCCTATCAATAAGGAACAAATTTTTTTTCACCCCAGATTATAATAATAACAAATGGTAAAAGGGTTAATAAGGACGAACGTATTTATTTTAAATTCGGACTTCAAAAGATTGTTAGTTTTTTTGATGATTATCAAGGTGTAAATTGGCCAGACGAGTTTTTTTTTCCAGTACGAAGGCCAAGGTCGTCACTTTCATTCATTCATTTCCTTATTATTCAGGTATAAGTATAAATAAATAAAAAAGGTAAATTATATAATATCCAAAGTACTATTTTTGAAGGCCAATCGGTATTTTAAAATTTAAAATGTAGAACATATGAACACCATACAGAAATATTAAAATTTAACTCCTTTTCTGAAGACTCTATTAAAAATTCTTTATTGGTATTAAGAAAGAAAGTATGGAAGGGAATGACTGAGGGGTCACCCCTAATAAATAAAAAAAAAAAAAGTAGGAAAATAATCTTTTTCAAAGTCAATTAGCTAAGAGGATTTGAAAATTTCCGTATTATTTTATACAAAATGAAATTTCAAAATTTATTTTACGTTTTTTACAAAATATCTGTTTGAATTTAAAACAAACGTCACTGCTTTGTTTTCTTAACAATTTACCACCCGATAAACGACGGTAGGCTTAGGGAGATAGCGTGCAGTACTATCATAATAAATTTAACCAAAGATATTTTTATCTGATGAACCTCTTTTATCAAATGGGCCTATTAAAAGAAAAGAGTCATTACGCTGTTTAAATTAAGCTTAAATTACTCCTTAAAAAATAAATTTTTTATTTTCTTTATTCGAACAACATGAGATTATATTCGCAATATATCTTATCTTACGCCGATGTGAAGCCAAAAAGGAAGAGAGAGAGATACAAAATATGAAATTTGGAAATCAAAATTCTAATTTAAAATAAGATTCGAAAAACAAAATTTGTCATTGCTTGTGTATCCTTGTTCCCACGGGAATGGGAGAATATGGTCTTGAAAAATGCTTTTAAAGGCCATCCCCCACTACCTGGAGAGGATTCTCTCTCTCGCTCTCGGTATTGTCGGAACATCAACTAATCAAGAAATTAAAAAGCATTATTAATACATATATTCTTCCCAAACCCGACAACTCCTGGAGAAGGGCAACCCACAACACTTCTTAGGAAAAATTGTGTAACTAGCCGCACACACAGCACACAATGAATCTTCGGTAATCGAAAGTGAGGTGATAAGTTATTAATTAATAATAAAACAAAAATATAAATTTTATGTTTTAGTTAGTTAATGTCAAATATTTAACATATACAGGTCTATTCTCTAAAACAGGCGTTAAAATTTAAAATAAACAAATGGGTGTTAAAAAGTAATGTAAAAACAATCAGCGTTAAAAAATGCTATTCAAAATCACTTCCTTGCCTCAAATAGCTATTCTGTAAGCAAAAAATTTAAAGCCAAAGCTTTAACATTTAATAAATAGTGTTAAAAATGCCATGTCTAGGGGGCGCCTTTAATATTTTAACGTCGTGTTTAAAATAAACATGGTTTCCTTAACCTAAAAAGTAAGGTTATGAATTTGATAGCTTTGAAATAAAAGCAACATGTTAACGTGGCTGTTAAAACTTTGTTTAGAGAATAGCATTTTTTTAACGCTGATTGTTTCTACATTACTTTTTACACCCATTTGTTTATTTTAAATTTTAACGTCTGTTTTTAGAGATTAGAACTGATAGGGAGTTTCAATAGAGGTAACCCAATAGACAAACTTCCTCTTTTTTCAGAAAATTCCCAAACAAAACAAAAAAAAAAATAGTACTATTACCTGTTAAGTAATTTGATAGATGCAATTGTTTATTTTTCGGATAATAATAGGAGTATAATGACATTTCCTATTTATGAATATTTATTATTTCTATATTTTCTATTAATTAATTCCTACATTTCTCTCAACTGGTGTTTATAATCCGAAATAGAAATTTAAAAAATCATGACATAATGTTTATTTTTCAACTAACAAAGAATTTATTCTTAAGCCCACTTAGGATTATATATACAACTTTAATATAGAAATTTTTCAAAACATTATAAAGGGAGATGAAAAATTGCAAATGGAATAAAAGCATTGCATACAAATAGACACAAGTATCATTAACTTGACAAGCACTGACAGTATCTGTCAAAAGAGAAGAGAGGACGAATTGTTTGTTGGCATCCAAAACGTCTCTTGCACCTTTTTTGTGACGTGTCATCACTAATCCTCACCTGATTAGTGTATAAATGGTCTCTAGTGGAAGTCCTTTTTTTGACATATCCTACTCATATTTTTAATAAATTAAACTTTACTTGACAAAATATATCAAATAATGTTTTGTTTTTTTTGTAAAATAAAGAAATTATTTTTTTTTTTCAATCACTCAACAGAGATGAACTCCAATTACAGAGAGGTGGAAGAGACATTGGCAAATTTTCACCGCAATTGGGATTTGAACCCGAGTTGTATAGTAACTCTGTGTTTCTACATTACTTTTTAACATCCAGTTGTTGTAATCCGCGGTCACCAGGAGATAAATATATCCAAAATACCATAAGTCGGCACGATTGCTCAATAGTTACTGTCAGAGAAGTCAGCCATATGGGGATAAAATGACGCCATTAGTTAGTGCTTTTTAAAGTTTTTGCACACAATTTTCTATCATCAAGAATGCTCCTAATTAATAGCCGATTTAAACTACTAAAAATTAGTAATTTATATTTATTTAACTATTTTGAATTATTTGAGATTTTACTTTTTCTAAAATGCTTCTTATTTTGTCAACTTGAGATAATCTGGGGACTCACCTCCATTCCCACTTCTGTATCATAAATTTCCTTTACTAATACTTTATTTGTTTGTCTTGGCTTATTCTTATGTTCTTTATATTATTTCCGGCTATATTATTTAATATAATTATCAAAAATCCTGATAGATAATAATTAAACGACCAAACATCCTACAAGATGGACTAATAATTGAAAGAAGATTTTTAAATATTAGACATTATTGAATCCTTCCTGAAAAACGTAAAAAATATTATATAAATTCTGTAAATCATAACATTTTAACGAAACGATCGCGACACTGTTAAAAATTACCATTAATTTCCTGTTGAATTTAATTAATATGAAACATTGCAGGTATATATAAGAGAGAAATACATATTTTGTATATAACATTATATATAAAGGCCAAGAATATATAAAGTCCTCGACAACAAGAGCACAAAAACATAGACCCTATATTAATGGTTCTAGGATGCAAATTTAGTAGAGTCAGCACGATTATTTAATGTTCAAGCCGGTCGAGTGTGGTTAAAAAAAAATACTAAAACAGAGTATTCTCGGAAAAAAGGGGTGATTTCATAAATCAGGGTTAGCAAATATCTGTCGGCAGCAACGGGCGTAGATTAAGGGTTGTATAGCTGTAACGGCTATTGCTAAAGCGGTAACGGTAACGGGGGCACTCACTCTTTTCATTTATCTTGATCGTACTTGGCTACGATCGATTTCTTCTGGTTTTCTTTTTGCTTTTTTCTACCCTGGCTTGGAGGTGGTGGTATTTCCTCGTCTCGTCGCCTTGTACAGCATTCTTAATTGATGAACATCCCCTACGAGTGTCAATCATTTTTATTGATGACCGAGTCGGGCTGGAGTCACATCAGTCCCCTCGATCCCTCAGCAAGAAGAACGGCTCAGGGTTCAAACTAAGCTCATGAATAATAGCGGGGATATGAACACAACTTTACAATCTATTTTGAGAAAACATCTTACCTAATAATCGCGATAATTATCTTCGCTACATCACTCTTGATTAAACAAGAAAATAATATATCCTCGTTAGTCGAGACACTGAAGGAAAGGGGGAGAGATTTTTTTTTAATCCCCAAGAAAAGTTAATAAAATAATATAAAATTTTTTTTTGGCAGGTTCTATAGAATTCTAAACTGACACGTTTACAAACGGTAAGAACAAAAAAAAAGTAGCATCTTATCTAATACTATTTCTATTATTTTTCTTGAGGGTGGACAGTAGTTTTTAAGTAAGTGAGGTTTGGAGGACAGCAGCCAGGAAGGTAGCCTCTATTTAATGAAACAGACTCCTTTAACAAAACGTTTCGGCTAATTTTAATTGCGCCATCTTCAGTTGTTGTAGAGTCTAATAGGAAATAGAGTTGTCACTTGTGTGTGTGCATAAGCGAATAGTTCAATAATGCTTATGTGTATAACAATGCAAATATAATGAATATGATGAAACTTGTGAGAAGGCAAATATCGAATATCATTTCGATATTTGCCTTCTCACAAGTTTCATCATATTCATTATATTTGCATTGTTATAACAAGCATTATTGAACTATTCGCTTATGCACAACACACATGACAACTCTATTTCCCTAACTGAAGATGGCGCAATTAAAATTAGCCGAAACGTTTTGTTAAAGGAGTCTGTTTCATTAAATAGAGGCTACCTTCCTGGCTGCTGTCCTCCAAACCTCACTTACTGATATCTCACAGCCACATCTCTCCAAGTAGTTTTTTAATTTCAAATTAATTTAGATTTTTCAGGAACAAAGAATGTGTTATTATTATGAGAGTTTTTAATTAGACCCTGTTATGCATTAGTGTGTCAAACGCCAAAAAAAAATTAAAAATTGAGTTAAGCATGGAATATTGTTTCAAATGCTATAATTAATAGTATTTTTTATGAAATATGTCCTAAAAAAATTTATATTTAATGTTGCTTGCACAATTGACAAAAAAAATTATATATAATCCAATGAAAACAAAAAACTTTAGTGTTAATTTTCTCAAAACTCGGTAACTGGTGCTTGACACACTAATGCGTAACAGGGTCCATATAATACTAATTCTATTCTTTTTTTGAGGGTTGGTGTCCGATATTTCAGTAGTTTTTTAATTTAAAATTAATTTAGATTTTTCAGGAACAAGAATGTGTTATTATTATGAGAGTTTTTAATTATAGAGCACATTTTGTATTAATTATCTATTTATGTAATTCGCTAATGTCCGTCTGTCTGTCAACAACTTCCCGTTTGAATTTCGAAACCAAATTTTTTTATGCTTAAAGAGGATCTTCTAGGGATTAAAGGAAAATTATTTTCGTTCCGAAAGTCCTATAACTTTTTGAGTTATTAATTCCTAAAGTTACGATTGTATAGATGTATACGAGAAATATTTATGTATTCTTTGCATTATGTCGGAACCTAAATATATGACGACACAAAAAATCTGGTGTGACAAGCATAGTACACAACTTTCTCTTGCCGAAGGTTAAAAGATCCCATTTTTTCCAAACTCAGGTTTCGGCTGGACTGAAAACAGGATTTTTGGCCGAAACCGAAACGACGGTTCCTAATCAAAATGGATAGGCCAGGAGTTACCCTTTAACGTGACAGTTCAAAAAATTTCATAATTAAAATTTAAAAATAAAAACTTTTATATAATAACAGCCTTCTTCCGAATTTGAAAACATTTCCATATATTTTTTTTTTCAATTACCATAATTATATAATTAAATTAAATATGGTGATTTGTTTTGTTAATAATTTATTATGAAGTGAGATTATTAAGAAGGAGAAGAGGAAGCCCTTCGTTTCGGGAAGACGTCAGATTAAGACACCAGAAGTTGATTATCCGAGCTCGTGGTTGTATTTAGGGGAGCGAAAAAAACACTTTGCATTTTAAATGCATCAAAAGTGATAAAAATCTAATCGGCCGTTGCTGTCGGGGCGGACCCAGCCACTCAAACAAAAACCAATTAAATTATAAAAAAGAGAAATATTTATCTCAAGAGGCCGTCAGAGATGCCACTGAAGCTACAACACTTTTCCTCTAATTATATAGTTGTAATTTGGAGAAATGTCTTTGGGGACCGAGACAGTTTGTATTAGACAATTTGTAAGCAAATAAGGGGCGGTTTGTCAGAAATATTTATCTATTCTTTTTTTTTTTATAATAGAAAAATCTTAATGAAAGTTTTTTTAATAAATAGCCAAATAACCTAGCAAATGAACTACTTATTTATAAAAAAAAAAAGTTTAGCATAAAAGAAAAATACAAGTCCAAATAGGGAAGCAAAGAATAAAATTAAAATCTGGTGTGACTGGCGCATAGCACACAACTTGCTCTTACTCTTCTTAAGAGAAAGTTGTGCATCGTGCTGTCACACCAGATTTTTGTGTCGAGATATATTTAGTTGCCCTTCCAAACTTGACCTAGCGATTCAAAGATGACGCTGAGCACGGATGTTTCCTCATCAGTAAAGTGTACTTCAAAAAAATTTCACTATTATTAGGAGAATTTTTAATTATAGACCACATTTTGTAATAATTATGAATTAATACTGTAATTATATATGGCAATAAATTGTGATGTTTCAAAACATTTGAACTTTGTTAATAAATTGTTTCAGAATCAAATATTTCCGGCCTGGACAAGGCACTCGGTTAACAAAATTTTCAGATGTGACTACTGTATATAGGCCTATTACAAAGGAAAAGTTAAAATTTTATCCCACATATTTAATTTTCTAATTAATCATTTAAGATAATTTTCGCGTTTTTGTCATTTATAAGTGATGAGCCTGAGTTTGAAAAATGAATTTAATAAGACTATCAAAAAGAAAAAAAAAAAATTCATATGAATAATATATCACACCTATAAAAAATTTAATCAAAATAATAATAATAATAAGTGAAAAGTGGGATCAGTAATAGTTTCTTTGAAAAAACTTTTTAATAATTTTCACCATTTTAAGAAAATGCCAGGATCTACCATTTATTTTTATTTAAACTTATAAAAAAAAAATTTTAAAATATTGTTTTGGTAAATCCTTAACGAGAAATATTTGCTAGGAAGAATATTTTTCCTCTCAAGGATGTTACTATATATGATAATATATCTTCAAATATTAATATATCTACCCTTTTCCGTTGACTGTAGATTTTGAATTGGATTTATTGAAGGTGGGAGACCCCGATTGAGAAACCAGGAGGTCACTTTCTTTCGTCACTAATAAAATGTTGCTAAGTTTGCATAATTGGCCTATATGGCAAAAAAAACATCTCTAAGACAATTTCGTATTTGAAACGCCAGCAGCAAAATATTATAGGACATATATTTTTATTTTTAAAAAGTAAATATAGGCTCTAAACCCTTGGGTGTCAAGTGATTGGCTAAAGGGGTGTCGAGAGATATTGAGATAAACCAAAAAAATTACCTTATACTTAAGCTAACAAAACTATTTATGTATTTTTACTCAGCGACTATAGAAAAAGTATACTTTATTATGTTAGGGTGAACGTTACTTATTATATGGACCCAGTTATACATTAGTGTGTCAAGCGCCAAAAAAAATTCAAAATTGAGTTAAGCACGGAATATTGTTTCAAATGCTATAATTAATAGTATTTTTTATGAAATATGTCCTAAAAAAATTTTATTCAATGTTACTTGCACAATTGACAAAAAAATTATATATAATCCAATGAAAACAAAAAACTTTAATGTTAATTTTCTCAAAACTCGGTAGCTGGCGCTTGACACACTAATGCGTAACAGGTTTCATTGTTAAAGCCACTGTTAAACACTTTTCGAACTGCAAAATTTGAATTACGCTCTTACCCAGTTCAGGGCATAAGGAGAATGATATTTTTCAACAGAAAATACAAAAAAATGATTTTCGAAAAAGAGTGGAGTTAGACACATTTCTACTTAAAGCGTCGATATTAAACTTAATTTTTTTTAATTCAAGGAAGGGTGCCTCTAGTGTTTAGTGTTATTCCCAACGTTAACTTCAAAATGTTGGGAAACTCTGCTCTAAACTAATTCGATTTGGAAATGAAAAAGGTATTCTATTATGAAAAAAAATTTTTAATCTACAAGATAAATATTAAGTTCATTAATAAATCAAGTTCACTCTTTTACTTGAAATATATTGTTTCTATAAGAGAATTCTCTTGGCTGTTTTTCCATTAAAGTTACTTTTTTTTTTTTTTTTATTTTTTTGTTTATTCTTTATTTTCAAAAGGAATGAAAATTGGAATGCACAAGTTGTTTATTGGAAATACAAAGAAACTTAAAGGATTTTTTTTCTATGTTGAAATTTCACGATTTAATGAACAAAGTGAGCGCCGGAAAAGACATCTTGAAATCAGTTGGTTGGTTTTAGGGTGGAGATCGGATATTTTTCGAGAGAATGGTCAGTCAAGCTGGCTGGCTGGCTCAATGGTCAGTTGAGTCTATTAGCACAAAAGAAAAACAAGCGAAACGTAAATATAGAACACTGAACCAAGTACAATATGTCATTCGGAAATGGGGTCTTTTTTTAATTAAAATTTCTCGAGTTTCTTTCGGTGGCGATAAGATTGGGTGCCAAGCAAGTAAAGGTGCAGGGCAAGAAGAAGGGAAAAGAAATAGCAGTGAAATAAGAGAAATTAGAAACTCGAGATGGGGAATGAGAAAAATGTTCAAGGAAAATCATAGTTGGGGAAAATGTCAGAGGGCCACATTTTTTTTGGAGAATTAAGGGCTAAAGGACAGCAGGAGCAAATGAACGATGGCGCTAGGCGAGGGTTAGAAGTAATTTTGGAAAAAGGAAACACGACGACAAAAAAAGAGCGAGAGAGAGAGAAGGGAGTGACAACCCTTGCCTGGACCCTTTGCTGTCACGCGTTGAAGAATTTACAGAGGAGATGACCAATCTATCAAAAACAGAATCATACGATTTTTTCCTTTTTCATACATGAATGCTACCGCAAATTATCTATCTATTGAACGTCTTCAATCTGTCATTTTAGAAAAAATGACTGTTTCGTGTGTATTTCTACTTTCTTTTGCCTATATATGAACATATATAGAGAGAAAGTATCCTTGCCCAGGAGAAAAATTTATTTCAATTTGCCTAAATGACCTAGATGCCCAATAAGACCTTAAATAAAAATAACAATTAAATGAAAAATTTGGTTTAAAATTTTTGTTTTCTAATGAGGTGTTTCATTAAAAAGTATAAACTAAAATTTCACCCTAAGGAGCTGAGTACGCAACTTAGGCCCTACAAGTTTATAATTTTTTTATAACAAAATTGCAGGAAATCTTGTCAAAAGCATTTAATAAACGAATACTCGTCTTCCCATCCTCACTTCATGCGAATGCTTATAACCCCAAATAAATATATTCTCCATTGAGAACGCCCTGTCGTTAAGCCAGTGATTTCCAACCGGTGTGCCCCCGCACCCAAGGGTGCCGCGAGATGTTTAGATAAACAAAAAAAAAAAAAAAAAAAGTTTTGGAGTGCAGAAAAAATTTAGCTTTGCTAAAAATGGCAAGCAAGGGAAAAAAAAATTTTTTCCACAGGGCGGAAAAAAATTTCGTTTCCCTAAAAAATGGTAAAATGATTTTCACGGGAGGGAAAAAAATTTGCCATAGGGCGGAAAAAATTTTGTTTTTGCTAGATTAAAAAAGTAAGGGTACCCCTAGTGTGTAATGTTATTCCCAACGCACCTTTGGAGTGCTGTGGGCTTCAAAATGTTGAGAAACACTGCTCTAGGCTCTCTGGAAAGTCCTGAGAGTAAACTCTAGCAAACAATACATATAATAGAAGGTGAGTACCTTAAACTACCAAGCCATTAGCTTCTGGTGCCAAAGGTCAAGGAGTAGGCAAATGGATACCAATCAATTGAAATAAATAGATAGGGTGTCTAAATGGCCTCAGTTGCCGGAAAAGACCTAAACAAATTAAAAGGAAAAAAACTACCCAAGAACTAATTAATTGTTTTAAAGTGTGAGATCACATTTATACATATATCTCATAATATTAAAAGTTAAATATTTTCGAGATCTATTATTTTGAAAAAGATAATAGTATTCAAAATACCTCGATTCGGACTTTAACTGAGTCATAGATATATTTAACAAGACATGTAGTGTTCTTTATTGATGAGGCCAAACATCCCATGGCCCCCGGGAATCGAACCCAGGATCTCCGCCTTTCCGGGGCATAGGCGGAGATCCTGGGTTCGATTCCCGGGGGCCATGGGATGTTTGACTCATCAATAAAGAACACTCACATGTCTTATTAAATATTAAAAGTTATTAAAAATTATATTTTAACAATTATTATATTTTGGATGATAATTCAAATTTTTAAAGTGAAACTTTATTTTTATCGACACAAATTTTTCTCTTTCTTCTATCAGCATGTCGCGTTACATGTCGTGACTAAGCCGTGACGTCACCTCATTTAGGTTTCTTTCTGCATAGACTCCGAAACTACTGGTCGATTTTCATGGTGTTTGTAGGGTTTGGACACCGGTGAAAACCGAGCCGGTATACCGGTTTTTGGCTAATTTTCAAAAACCGAGGAAACCGAGTTTTTCCCAAAAAGCCGAATTCGGTTTTTTATTTTTCCTCAGTAATACTTGTATTCAAATTATAAATTAGCCGTGCCCCATGGGTCAGAGAGAAGACATTATCTTCTAGGGCTTAGTTTCGAGGTCGGCTGACGTTACGGTCTCGGTGAGACCATCTTCAAACTTCAAAATAGCCAGGATGAGGATAAATTTTAAAATTACAATTTTCTTTCAACATATATGTATATATAATATGTTGAAAGAAAATTGTAATTTTAAAATTTATCCTGCTATTTTGGAGCTCTAGTAGTCTCGACGGGACCATAACGTCAGCCTAATAAGTATTAAATAAACGAAATAAATACTAGCTGCTTTTCTTTCTTCATCCTGATACACATCAACAAAAGTGTGTTTTAAAAAAATAAAAATAATAATAATTTTCTTTACATAATTAAGAAAAGGCAACGGTCCGTCGCAGACAGGGGCGCGGTTATTAAAAAATAATTCTATTAAATATTGTTTTGAATATTTTTTTTCCTTGATTTATTTAAGGAACATTTTTTTGTTTTATTAATACTAAAGGTCGGATCTTTTTCCGTACCAAACATTAAAAATATTTCTAAATTATGGTGTATACAAATTAATTTAACTTTAAAAAAAATGGTGGCCCGTTCTAAACAGAAGTTGAAAAAAAAACCGGTTTAAAACCGGTTTACCGGTTTTTAACTGTAAAAAACCGAAAAACCGGTTTTTCAAAAATTTTCCGGTTTTTCCAAACCCTAGGTGTTTGTTTAATAGGTAGATAATTATCCAGGGTGGTTTTAGGATATCATCATATCAAATTAGGGGTAGAGACCCCCTTATTAGGAGTTCACAAATCACTCACCCGATTTGAATAAAATAAAATGACGTTTTTCTATCGCAGTGGTTTCCAAACTTTACGTTACCACTTTCACTTAAGAAATATTTAATCGTATGACGCCTCTCTCCCCCCATTTTATAAAATAATACAAAAACAAACATTTTTAATGCTAAAATATAAATTTATATAAAAATATTTTTTTATTTATTCTTATTTATATTAAAACTAGCAATCATTTGGAAAATTGGTCCTGGCGGTTAATATTCGCGCCTCCCTTAGACTAGTCCGCGCCTCAGTTTGGAAAACGCTGGTATAAGGAGTATTTTATGGCTGGTGGAATTTGTATCAGGAATGAAAGTTGAAAAAAACGCAACCAGAATTTTTTTTTTAAAAATATATTTTAACTTCTTACGTTTCTCGACCTTGGTCAAAGCCATCCTCGAATGACCACTAACAGCTCCGAGGATGGCTTTGACCAAAGCCGAAACGTCAGCTGTTAAAAATATATTTTTTAAAGAAAAATTCTGGCTTCGTTTTTTAATAAACTTTCATTCTGAAGAAAAATATTTTTTCTCAAATCTTTTTCTCACGCCCTAGGGGGGTGCCTAAATTAAATATAAAATTTCCAACCTCCTAGCTCAATTTCTTCATGCTT
Organism: Euborellia annulipes; assembly: GCA_023213315.1. Classification (NCBI taxonomy): domain Eukaryota; kingdom Metazoa; phylum Arthropoda; class Insecta; order Dermaptera; family Anisolabididae; genus Euborellia; species Euborellia annulipes. The sequence goes on along the minus strand of JAKCPI010012324.1, from coordinate 1,126 downwards.
TAAATTCGAACCCCAAACAGACACACAGACAGACCATGTCGCGAAAACCACTTTTTTGGATTCAGGGGACCTCAAAACATTGTATATCCATCAAAGTCTCGACATCGAATTTTTGACATGAATCCAATACTTTCTCTCTATATATGTGTATATTAACTTATACATATAGGTAAGAGAAAGTAAAAATTCAAATCCGAATTGAGATTAGTTCTATAATACAAAAAGATGCGGTAACTCACCCCAGTAAAATTATAAGTGGACTAATCATATATTATTTTTTTACCTAATGAAAAAAATCCCTACAAAATTCTGCAAGGGATTCGATGGGTTCCTAAGGTACCAATGTTATTATTATCTGTTTATGAGAGTTTCAGAAATTCTCAAAAATCCCCCCTCCCCCCCGGGGGCCCCCTTGGGCCCCCCTGCGCTTTGGCTGTTTGTTTAAAAAAAGTGGGCATTTGAGAACCAAAGAAAAAAACGACCACTTTTTTTCCCCCGGGGGGCCCCCCCCTCTCCCCCCCTTCCCCCTCTCTTGGGGTAATTCCGCCCCCAGTAATAAGAAATTTTAGAATGAAATTAAAATGTCTCTATCCCACCGTTAGTAAAAGTATTAAAAAACATTAATATCTTTGTGCATTATAGGGGATGGGGCATTAACCCCTCTGGTTAATGCCTTCATACCTCTCCCCCTCCCCTTTAAGGCAGGGCCGGAATTAGGGGGGGCAAAATTGAATTTTCCGCCCCCTCATAATTTTCTATACAAAACTCATATCATTTTACCTTTTTTTTAGTAAATCTTTCTTTAATTGCCGCCCCCTGATATCTGCCGCCCGGGGCTTCAACCCCCACTGCCCCCCCCCCCTAGATCCGGCCCTGCTTTAAGGAAACGCGAATCTTCACCGCGAAATTACTCTCAAAATAATTTGAATACATTTATAAATAATTATTTTAATTTTTATTTTGAAATTATTTTATTTTAATTTTCAACCCTTAATCCACCCCTGTGTAAAAGACAAAGTAGATTAAGGAAATTTGATTAACAAAAATATAGGCCTAATAGATAAATAATGGTGACTTAAGAAAGATAAAAAAAATGCCCTCAGGCTTGATGTAGTTAAAAAATTAT
>JAKCPI010012323.1:0-90414 GCA_023213315.1 Euborellia annulipes | reverse complement strand
TGTTTTTCTTTCCAGGTGCTATATGATATATTGATGATAATAATTTTATTATCGGTGGGAAAGAATTAGATCTTTCTTATCTTCTTATGTCTAGACTGTGAGTCATCATTTATTTGATATAGTCAGACTTCCTTTAATTATGTTAAATTATTAATTATAAATATTCAGAAATTTTCGGGCACAACAATAATAAAATCTCTTCCTTCATTGTTATCATTCATCTCTTTCATTTAAAATAGCCCCAATTTTACTCTTTAAGTTATTTTTCCCATTGTCACGAAACAAGCATACACCTATCCTAATTTATACAACATTGCACGCCACATCCTGTCGCAAATTATTAAAAAATATTTATTTTACTAGTGCGATATTTGTTTCTGTAATGAATCTCGCGGGTCGCAAAAATGTTCAAAGCGGGCCGCGGATTGAGCATCCCCTGTACTATTATCTCGCCAAGATTGTCGGTGGCACCCTGTTGCTAAAATTAATTAATTTAATCACTAAATTAATTATGAATGATGAATATCTTTTTTTAGGTCCAAAGGTTAAAGACGGTGAAGTTCAAATTGGTGACTGTGACGAACCTCCTTGTGAGCTGAAAAAAGGAACTAATGTTTCCGTTGAGATAAAGTTTAAAACTGGTAAGTAATTAATTATTGAATGATATTACAAATTTCTAAATTGATATTAAAAAATTTCAAATTTATATTGAATGAAAAAATTTTTGTATTGTAGTTTCTACCAATCAAAATCTTTAGTCGATTGTTATTCGAAGAAAACTTTTTTTTTTTAAACATTCACACAGTTTTAACAAAATCCTCCCCAACATCCTCCCCTTGGAACCAAATGTTTTTTAACTTTTCACTTCTCTAAACCTTCTGAAGAAATGTTAAGGCTAAAATATTCCTTTTCATCCTTCCAAATTTTTTTCGTGGCCCTATAATTAACGAAAAGGGGTGGAAAAAAATAAGGGGCTCCCCCCCCCCCGAAAACGGTACGTGGTGCGGGAAAACGGAGGTCATATTTGGATTCAGGAGGTCATTTTACTTAAGAATCTGAAGGAATTTTCTCGGGGCCAGAAAAAAAGTTTCATTTTGTAGCACAGTGTATCTTTTGATATATAATAAAAAAAGTAAAAAAATCTGGTGTGACTGGTGGCGGTAATCGAAAGTTGCGTTCTGTGCTTGTCACAGCAGATTTTTTGTGTCGATATATATTTAATTTCCGATAGTTCGGTACATTTGAATTTAAAATGTCAAATTTATAGACATGGGAATATATTTATATAATTACTTTCTCTTACCCTATATATGAAATATATAGAGAGAGAAAGTATTGCGATCATGTCAAAAATTCGATGTCGAGATTTTGATGGATATTCATGTTTTGAGGTCCCCTGAGTCCAAAAAAGTGTGTCCCGCGAAATGGTCTGTGTGTGTCTGTGTGGACATTTTTTAAGGAAATGCGCTACGAGGTTGAAATTTTATATTTAAGTTGGAGGCACCTCCCGAAGTAGTGAAAATAGGCTTTTTATACATTAAAAATTTTTTTCCCCAATTCTTATGAAATGTAGATCTATTTATTTAGAATTCTCTGTGTGTATAAAATAAACAAATATGGGATTAAAATTTTGAAAAATAACCAATCTTTATTTCAAGCAGTCAACATTTAAAATACACAGAGCCTATGGAAATTTTGAATTAATTGACTTTTTTTACTTTTTACTTTGAATTGGAAGAGGTCAAGTTTAAAACTAATTTGCTATGGCAACTAAAAATATCTCGACACAAAAAATCTGGTGTGACCAGCACGGTGCACAACTTTCTATTACCGAAGGGTAAGAGAAAGTTGTGTGCTGTGCGCCAGGCATTTGATTTTTTGTGTTGATTGATTTATGAATTTTATTCAAAATCGTTGAAGAGAATTTTGAGAAAATCGAAAAAATAGAAAAAAGTACATCATTAAAGTATTAGTACTTTTTGGACGATTTTATTTAAAAACTTATTTTCACGAGTTTGGAGGGTGCCTAACTTAAATATAAAATTTCGACCACCTAGCTCAATTCCTTCATGGTTTAAATTGGACACACATACACAGACCGTATACACGTAAACCACTTTTTTGGATTCAGTGGAACTCAAAACGAGTATATCTATCAAAATCTGGACATGAATCCAATACTTTCTCACTATATATATTAACATATATGGACCGTTTATTTTGCAAGTGGTGTAAGTCCATTTTCTATTGTTTCGAGAAAATGAAAGGTTTGCATATCTGTTAATTTAAAAATCTAGGCAAATGATATGAAGTCGGTGAATGTTTCTATTTCTTTATCAATATCTAAAAAAGTTATATAAATTTGTTTTAGGCGAATTTGACTAAACTAATATATAATTACAAGCTGCAAATGGACACTCACCACTTTCAAAATTAACCAATTGTAAAGATCGTTTTTTTTTTTTTTTTTTTTTTTTTTAACATTCAAACTTTTTTTTTCTCATTCACAATCACATTCACACACACATTCACACTGTCTTTTCGGCAACTCAGACCATATAAGACATTTACGATAACCGTTGTATAAATAATTATATTTATTGGGGGTCCAGGCATGGGCGTAGCCAGACTTCTTGTTAGGGGGGGGGCAACCCGTCGTTAGGGCGAGAGGGGGGTTTGCAATTAATATATACATAGATTATTAATTATTTATTTAAATTAAAAAAAAAAATTAAATTAATGTAGTGCATTGGGGTGTTAAAAAAAAATTCCCAATGGGAAAATGCTTGTTTTTTTTTTTTTTTTAGGACCAGCCAGGGGGGGGCAACGGCCCCCCTGCCTCCCCTGACCACGCCCATGGGTCCAGGCATTCTTATCCCTGGTAGGAATTGCCAATGCTGACAATTGGCCGAACCTTGGGCCAGTTGTCATTTGCCGAGCCTTGAGTAGTGACCATTGGGCCAAGCCTGGTCCGAGGCTTGGTCCATTCGTCTTCCCAAGGCTCGGTTTAATACTATTGGGCCAAGCCTGGAATTAATTGAAAAAAAACAGTAATATATATTTTAAATCTGGTGATTGTTTGATAAAGTTTATTTAGCTAAAATAAAAGGCAAATCAAATAGCTTAAAAGAGAGTCATATCAATATAACAACTGTGTACGAGAGCGTAAAGGCATTGACAAATGACAAACAAAACCAAAAAGCTCGAGTTCAAATCCCTCGAGAAACAACTTTTTTTCCTCGAGGCTTGGATCGACCATCCATTGTTTTGTTTTCCAAGGCTTGGGCCAACCTTGGTTTTTTTGATTCTCGAGGCTTGGGCCAACCTTGGTTTTTTTGATTCCCAAGGCTGGGTACATTGTTATCATTCCGAGGCTTGGACCAAGCCTCGCCCAATGGTTAGACAAGGCTTGCCCCAAGCCTCGCCCAATGCTCGGCACGATTGGTCCAAGCCTGGTCCGAGGCTTGGCCCAATTGTGTATTCCTACCAGGGTATTTAAGCCATTTGGTATCCAATTGGCTTAAATAAAATCATTGGACTGCCTGGGGTCCAAACCCGCGACGTTTGGTATACGAGGTTAGCACGCTAACCTTTACACCAAGCCCCGAGGGCGTAAAGATCGTTTAAAAAAAATCAAATATCTCTTAAAACATGCTTCATATTAATGCAATTTTGTTTACAAATAATGACACGATATAAAATAGGAGTAGTATTTTTAATTTTACACCTTAAATACATTGTTAAAATTACAAGATATTAGTAGCATAATATTTACTTATCCTCTGCATGTGGTAGTGTTTTGAAATATATTTATATACCAGAGGTATATAAGATCATAACTACTTGATTTCTTTATATTAATAAGTAACCTAATCTCGTAAGCAGTGGCGTCATTTCAACTTTTTCTTGAAGGGGGGGAGGGGGTGGCAAACTTTTTTTTTTCAATTTCTCACTTCAATTTTCTTACAAATAGGTATCTCAAATTTGGCCTACTAAAGGTATTTAATTTAATTAATTTTTTAATTTTGTACAGTTTCGTAGATATATTTTATTTACGTAAAATAATACCTAGGGAGGAGAGGGGGGGCAAATGCCCTCTTCTGCCCCTCCCCTACCCACAGAAATGACGCCTCTACTAGTAATTCTTAACAAGTTTATAAACAAATGAACAATAACAGGCGCCTAAAAGGCAACCATCTGCTAAGCTACCTACCTCAAATTGGACTTACACCCCTTTTATAATCGGCGATTACGCAATTTCTTATACCGTTCAATTTTCAATTGTACATAACATGGGAATTTTTTTAAGGAATTTACCACTCGCTAGTTATACATAGAAATTTTACATTAAATTAAGCCTAAATTATGTGATAGCTCAGATTTTTTAAAAATTGGTCTTACACCACTTTCAAAATAAACTGTACATATATAGATTGGTAAGAGAAAGTAATTTATCACCTAATGTATCATTTAAAATATTATTTAATTCTATCAATATATCATGTTTCACATAGAGTCTTCGGTCTGGAGTCTGTCTATTATATTTTTAATTCTATTATTTTTTAAAGCATTTAAAAATAAATCAAATTTCAAATAATTGTGAAATATCAATTTGTAAAACAGAATTGTACACAGCTGAAAAGCGTTTTGATTTACACACTCTGAGTAACAATCAGGAAACGTCAACTTGAAAAAAAAGAGAGAAAAAAAAAAAAAAAAAAATCTTTTCACAAACATTATAGACATATTATTCAGAAACATTGACTCCTATGTTTTTGTTTAGATAAAGATGTGGAAAGTGTATCAAGTGATGCAAGCAGTTATTCTATGGGTATTGTAGTATTCTACTTTCATGATAACAACGCTTGTGATGATGTTTACGACTCAAACGGAGAAGAACACCAAGAATGTCCTCTGAAAAAAGATGGAGAATATTTATATAAATCCTCCGTTGAAATTAAAAGGAATGATTCAACAGTAAGTATTCAAAAGACGAAACAATCCTAGATAGCCTATATACCATGGGGAACATAAACATTTGCACCCTGGGCAATTTGAAAGACGCCTACTGTTAGGCAGCCCAATTGACTCACCACTACATATGCACTGTCTGTGTGAATTTACCTGAGGTAGGGTTCTGAGGGTCTTTTAGGATAGACGATAAACCATCCCTTTTCAGCAATATATAGCGTAGCCTTTTTTTTTATCTCACTATTTAAACTTTTTTTTTAATTTCATCTTGTTATTTGGAAAAAAATTAACTTATTTCAAAATTTGAACGAAACTTGTATCCTAATTTTTAATAAAATTTCTCCAATATCTATAGATCTTTATAATAATATCTCGGGCGTTAAAATATTCTTATTAAGAAAAAAATCTGGTGGGACTTCTCGCACAGCACACAACTTTCTTTCTCTTACCTTTGGTAATCAAAGTTGTGTTCTGTGCTTGTCACACCAGATTTTTCGTGTCGGCATATATTTAGTTTCCGCTGATACCGGTATATTAGAATTCAAGATGTAAAATTTATAAGTATTATATGGGAAAATATTTATGTAGGTATGAGAATGTAAAAATTAACAATTTTTTTATTTTTTCTTCTAGAATACGTATAATATAGACTTTGTTTTGAAAGACCAGGACCAAATAAATTTAAAGTGTTTTCAATTCGAAGCTAATGTCACTGACTAAAGAAGTTATAATAACAAGTAAACTTATAAACATCGATTGACGTGCTTTGGCTATTTAGATTTTTGAGTTGCATTTCCAAATATTAATAAATATATGTATTTGTATTTATGAATAAAAGCTTTATAAATTCAGAAACATGGTGTTGATTCTTATTTTCCTACTCCTAAATAAATATAATTATTTTACACTTGGAACAGTTTTCTCTGTGATCTATTTATTCTACATACTTGATCTTTGTACATTATTTGGGTGTAATATTTCTCATGTGAGAGCCTCAACTGGGCGATGATCATGTCTTTCGCGATTGAAGCCCAACAGGAGATAGTTAGCAGGTCCGTTTTCTGGAAATATTCTACTGTAATGTTCATTATATTTTGATTTTTCTATTCTTGCAAGCATCTCTATTCTTTTTAATTCTTCGTGTTTTTGAATATAATTAATTAAGTTTTCCGGGACAATGTTTTCTGGTTCCAAGTTACATGTGAAATTTAGATGAGAAGGAGAACCTTTCACATATACTATTTTACTGTCTAATGTACCAGACAAATAGGGATAGATACTGGCAATATACATGCGCGAATCTTATATTCTAACTGTAAGTACGCTATTAAATATCAATGAAAATAAAAAACTAAATGATATTTTTTATTATGAAGTAGAAATGATTAAAATAAGTATTGTAATCTAATTTTAAACAAGAAAATTGTATCAATATTTGTATTAGTGAAGGGAAATTAAATATGTTGAGATAAAAAAGAAAAAAAAGAAAGTTTTTGTAAACTTGTATTTAAAAAGAAATATGTAACTTACTCATTTGTATAGCAAATTGCTAAAAACAAATAAAACTTTATTATTATTATTATTATTATTATTTTAAATATTTTTAATTATTTTATTTTTTACTCATCCTACTCTAATACCCATATATGTAGTGCATACTCGAAGGATATTAATTCAAATTACTTTTTGCACAACACAATTATAATTTTAGCTGAATTGTACCTGAAGTGGCCGAAACGTTGTAATTTTTACAAATAAACCACAGTTAAACTGAAAATCAAATTCTTTTACTAATGATAACAACTGTGATATAATATTTGTTATTTACCTATAGAAACCAAAAATCCTTTGTAAAGATATTAAAAAACAATTCTTAGCTGATTTTTTTTTCCAAATGAGGTAGTCTATATATTATTTTTTATTAGCAAATATATATTTCAATGTATAGTAAGGTCTAAATGTCTCCAGGTATGACAGGTTTTTTTTTTTAGGCTAGAACAGTGACGGCGCACAATGGTCCGGATCGCTCGAAAAGCGGCCAAAAGTCGATTATCTTTTTGGTGAAAATTTTTGTACATATGCTTTTAAGTATCCCCTTTAATAATATGTTATTAATTTTTTTTTTTTTTAAGAATTATTAAAGCCATAAAAAATAAAAAACTCTTTTTCATGCGAATTTCTTTTCTTTTGTTAATCATTATCATTTTTAATGAGTGTTTTTTGATGAAATTTTGTATACATATATTTTTGGTTATGTCTTTTAAGATAAATCTATTATATTTTTATTAGAACTAGAGCCCGGGTTTTTATGCAGCAAAAACCGCTAAATATGTCATATAATATACAGTAAAAGTATAAAAATATGCAGCCAAATATGCAATATATTTATGGCAAAAATATTAAGTAAATGGCTTCCAATTAAAGGTAAATCATGATTTCTACTGATGTAAAACTAATGGTGTTTTCTTTTTGGAAGGAAATGATTTAAAAAAAAAAAAAAAAAAAAAAAAATTGGTCTCACAATAAAAACTAATTCTTAACGATGGTGTGGTCTGGTAATATTAATATATTTTAATTACAAGAGGTTTTACTCAGACTACAAAAATTCTAGGTGGTCTTGAATATTTAATTTCTAAATTATTAGAATGAATTAAGTCAAAAGTGCTGAGACGATAAATTTATTCGACCTTTCGGGGAGGGAATTTACAATAAGACTTTTGCGAGTTTAGTACTTTTTACAACTTTTTCAGGGAAAATACTCCCTCATTTCCCTTTATTAGCCTAAAAGAGGTGTCGCTAAGCCAATTTGATCGAGATATATGACAAAATAACGAAAATTTTGAAGAAATACGAACGCCACATTAAGCATTAAAAAATGTATTATTACTTACTTTTTTGGGTTTTTTCTTTCTCCATTGTAATTTAGATGACAAAAATCTTGCGCCTGACCTATTCTGATTGAGATAACTAGATAAATTAATTAAATAGAGTAAAAAAAAAGATTAATAATTTTGATGATAATTGTTTATTATTATTATTTTTTTTTTAAAAATGAACGATAAAGGAGCTAACTTCATGATCATTAAAAAAAAACAAAGAATATTTTTTTTTTTTTACATTAGCTCAACATTCATGATTCTTTCGTTCTTTCCATTTACGCGCGCTATTTGTTTTGTCACTAAGGCTGAGAATTCCCTAGTTGTTTTAAATTTTTTTTAATCGAAGGAAACCCAACTTCAACCGAAGGACCGAAACAATTAGGTCGGGACCCCTGAAGTTGTTTTGTCACTAGTGTCGACTTCGGTTCGGTTCGGCTCGGTTTCGGATCGGTTCGGCTCGTCTCAGTTCGGTTCGAAACCATCCAGTTAGAAGCGATTCGGTATCTTTTAAAAAAAATTTTCGGGACCGAAGGGCCGAACCGAGCCGAACCGACCCAAAGCCGAGAATTCCCTAGTTGTTTTGAATTGTTTTCTAAAAATAAAATAACCGAACTTAAAACCGAAGGTCTCGAGCCGCCTCCGGCGGCTCTCGGATAAGGGATCCCTGCAAGTTCATTAAAATATTCTGGATGAATATTTTTTAATCTAAAACAGAACCGACCTTAATTAACCGAAGGTCTCGAGCCGCCTCCGGCGGCTCTCGGACAAGGGATTCCTGCAACTTCTTTAAAATATTCTTGACAGTGACGGATCATAAGCAAGGCGCGTGTCTAGGGCCCCGTAGAATACGGAGGCCCCCAAAATTGATTAACTGATTTTGATCGTGATATAAAATTTCATTTCATTTTTATAAAAAATTTATCAATTGACTTATGAAAAGAGCATCGGTCCTCCAAAGAATTTGGAAACTTCCGATAAAGACGATAAATCCCTAAATGGACTCAGTAGCCAAGAGTGAAAATGAAAGAAAAAATATTAATTTTTATAATAATATTATTAGTAGCCTATATAGAGAGTTCAAATAATAATTGTGGCTAAAAAAGTTGATATTCTTAAGTATAGCAAACTCAAGGTTTTTTTTTTTAAATAGTCAGTGAATAGTCTTAATTCAATATGAAGTTAGCTCCTTTATCGTTCAATATTTATAAAAATAAACAATTATCATTAAAATTATTAATCTTTTTTTTACTCTAATTAATTTATCTAGTTATCTCAATCAGAATAGGTCAGGCTCAAGATTTTTGTCATCTAAATTACAATGGAGAAAGAAAAAACCCAAAAAAGTAAGTAATAATACATTTTTTAATGCTTAATGTGGCTTTCGTATTTCTTCAAAATTTTCGTTATTTTGGCATATATCTCGATCAAATTGGCTTACCGACACCTCTTTTAGGCTAATAAAGGGAAATAAGGGAGTATTTTCCCTGAAAAAGTTGTAAAAAGTACTAAACTCGCAAATATCTTATTGTAAATATTATCCGAAAAATTTTAATAACAGCAAACACATCTCTCTCAATAACATCTTAGTAAGTGAAGTTTCTCTCTATAAAATAGATTAAAACCTATCTAAATCATAAAAACATTTATGCCGGGTTGCAAGAACGTATTTAACGGTTCGTTAAACGCTTTTGTTGGTTTAAACCTTTCGCTAAATAATTTTGGGTTGCAAGATCGTATTTAAAGATGATTGGTTCGTAAAAACTGTCTATAAACTAAATGCTGAAATTCGGAGCTTTAAACTATAAAGTATCCACTAACCTGATTTGTTTCATTGAAATAAATAAGAATTTGGTGACTATATTATCACGCGAGAGAGGTAAGATAGAAATACATTAATTTAATTGAGTTTTCTTTAGTTTCTGAAACGTTTTAAGCGATATTATTAATTATTATAGATATTCATCTGATGAAGAGAAAAAGTGAGGTTATAATATATTCCAAGTTCCTTTATAATTTAACATCTGAAAGTCAGAGCAACCAACGTATTTATTATTTTTATTTTACGATATTTAAATATTTAAACATTTTTTGTTTTGTAACCTAATATTAACAATTAAAATTTAAAGAATATAAATATAATTACTATAAGCCCACGGGGCTTGGAGTAGTCGGTAGCGTGCCTACCTTCTATACCGAACGTCGCGGGTTCGGACCCCAGGTAGTCCGATAATTTTATTTAAGGCATTTGGATACCAAATGGCTTAAATAAAAATGCCTGGACCCCAAATAATAATATATATTCATAACGGTTATCGTCAAAAGTCTTAAATGGCCTATGTTGCCGAAAAGACTGTGTGAATGTGTGTGTGAGTGTGAGTGTGAATGAGAAAAAAGTGTGAATGTTTTTTTTTTAAAAAAAAAAATAATTACTATAAATAAGAAATTATATATAATATTTAAGATATTATATATATCGCGTATATGAGCCGCGAAATTTATACAATTAAATATTTATTAATTCATATATCCGAAAAAATAAGGGTGTGCCGCCGGGAGTCGATCCACGGATCCTCCGATTGGTACTCAGAGTGCCCTAACCACTAGACCGCGGCACTCTGAGTACCAATCGGAGGATCCGTGGTTCGACTCCCGGCGGCACACCCTTATTTTTTCGGATATATGAATTAATAAATATTTAATTGTATAATTACTATTTTTATTTCTTTTATAATTTTGGTACTATTATAAATTATACAATTTGACACTGCGCCCTTGCGGTCAACTTGGCCAACTACATAGAAAGCTGACATTTTCGGTGGCCCAATCGTTTTGCATCTATCTATATATCTTAACAGTAGGGAATAGTTAACGGTTCCTTTAAAGTTGCTTTAGCAATAGCCTATAATTTTAAAGCCCAAAGCGATGTTTACTAGACAGATCAATACGATGAAGAAATCCTAACCGACACAAATTTAGAAGCAAGAAGGAACTATAAGGATAACACAATAAATAAAAGAGGAAGGAAACTAGTGGAAATGATGGAGGCTAGTGGCTTTTTGCTGACAAATGGAAGATCATTTTCTGATAACGAGGGTGAATTCACCTGCATAACATATAATGGCAAGAGCACGATTGATTTAGTATGGATCAACCAAGAAACAGTCAGGGATTTCAAGGATATGGAAATGGTGAATACCTTCCTACATTCAGGCCACCTCACTAACTTAGTGAAAGTTCAAGATTACAATAAGATTTCTGAACTCAGTAAAACACAGGACACTACGACCATAAAAAAAATAACATATGTTCTTCAAGAAAACTTAATAACTCAAATAAATTATCAAATAAAGCTGGAAGAATCAAGGTCTAATCTCTACTTCTATTCTGAGGATGCGGACCAACAGGGCCGCAGACAGGGGGCAGGGGGGGCTATAGCCCCGGGGCCCGGGCCCTCCGAGGGGGCCCGGGCCCAATGCGCTTCCACCTTAAAATTCTTATTAAAAATAATATTCAAGTTTAAAATTCCAATTAAAAAAAAATAATTTTCTTGAAATTTTTTCCTCAAGGGGCCCGGGCCCTTTAAGCTCAAATCTTAAAATTCCAATTAAAAAAAAATAATTTTCTTGAAATTTTTTCCTCAAGGGGCCCGGGCCCTTTAAGCTCAAATCTTAAAATTCCAATTAAAAAAAAATAATTTTCTTGAAATTTTTTTCCTCAAGGGGCCCGGGCCCTTTAAGCTCAAATCTTAAAATTCCAATTAAAAAAAAAATAATTTTCTTGAAATTTTTTTCCTCAAGGGGCCTCGGCCCTTTAAGCTCAAATCTTAAAATTCCAATTAAAAAAAAATAATTTTCTTGAAATTTTTTCCTCAGGGGCCCGGGCCCTTTAAGCTCAAATCTTAAAATTCCAATTAAAAAAAAATAATTTTCTTGAAATTTTTTCCTCAAGGGGCCCGGGCCCTTTAAGCTCAAATCTTAAAATTCCAATTAAAAAAAAATCATTTTCTTGAAATTTTTTCCTCAAGGGGCCCGGGCCCTTTAAGCTCAAATCTTAAAATTCCAATTAAAAAAAAATCATTTTCTTGAAATTTTTTCCTCAAGGGGCCCGGGCCCTTTAAGCTCAAATCTTAAAATTCCAATTTAAAAAAAATCATTTTCTTGAAATTTTTTCCTCAAGGGGCCCGGGCCCTTTAAGCTCAAATCTTAAAATTCCAATTAAAAAAAAATCATTTTCTTGAAATTTTTTCCTCAAGGGGCCCGGGCCCTTTAAGCTCAAATCTTAAAATTCCAATTAAAAAAAAATCATTTTCTTGAAATTTTTTCCTCAAGGGGCCCGGGCCCTTTAAGCTCAAATCTTAAAATTCCAATTTAAAAAAAATCATTTTCTTGAAATTTTTTCCTCAAGGGGCCCGGGCCCTTTAAGCTCAAATCTTAAAATTCCAATTAAAAAAAAATAATTTTCTTGAAATTTTTTTCCTCAAGGGGCCCGGGCCCTTTAAGCTCAAATCTTAAAATTCCAATTAAAAAAAAATAATTTTCTTGAAATTTTTTTCCTCAAGGGGCCCGGGCCCTTTAAGCTCAAATCTTAAAATTCCAATTAAAAAAAAATCATTTTCTTGAAATTTTTTCCTCAAGGGGCCCGGGCCCTTTAAGCTCAAATCTTAAAATTCCAATTAAAAAAAAATAATTTTCTTGAAATTTTTTCCTCAAGGGGCCCGGGCCCTTTAAGCTCAAATCTTAAAATTCCAATTAAAAAAAAATCATTTTCTTGAAATTTTTTCCTCAAGGGGCCCGGGCCCTTTAAGCTCAAATCTTAAAATTCCAATTTAAAAAAAATCATTTTCTTGAAATTTTTTCCTCAAGGGGCCCGGGCCCTTTAAGCTCAAATCTTAAAATTCCAATTAAAAAAAAATAATTTTCTTGAAATTTTTTCCTCAAGGGGCCCGGGCCCTTTAAGCTCAAATCTTAAAATTCCAATTAAAAAAAAATAATTTTCTTGAAATTTTTTCCTCAAGGGGCCCGGGCCCTTTAAGCTCAAATCTTAAAATTCCAATTTAAAAAAAATCATTTTCTTGAAATTTTTTCCTCAAGGGGCCCGGGCCCTTTAAGCTCAAATCTTAAAATTCCAATTAAAAAAAAATAATTTTCTTGAAATTTTTTCCTCAAGGGGCCCGGGCCCTTTAAGCTCAAATCTTAAAATTCCAATTAAAAAAAAATCATTTTCTTGAAATTTTTTCCTCAAGGGGCCCGGGCCCTTTAAGCTCAAATCTTAAAATTCCAATTAAAAAAAAATCATTTTCTTGAAATTTTTTCCTCAAGGGGCCCGGGCCCTTTAAGCTCAAATCTTAAAATTCCAATTAAAAAAAAATCAAGTTTAATCTTTTCACGACTCAGGATAGCTAAAAACGCAGATTTCAGTGGCTAATTTTCAAAAAAATTTTCCATACTCCCAGATTCTCCCGGAAATCCTCTGTCCGGATCTGGCCTCGATAAAATATTGTAACTCTTTGTTTAGGAAATTTTGAAAAATTGTTAATTAACTTTATTTAAATAAATATTGTAAGCTATGTAAAACTATTATATTTCAAAAGTTGTGTCAAAAACTGTGCAAAAAATTGTTGGCATGAAGGCGACAATGGCCTTTTACATACTAAAAAAAACTTTTTTTTTTTTTTTTTGGGGGGGGTTGGGGGGCCCGTATTAGTAAGTAGCCCCGGGGCCCGTCAAGTCTGTCTGCGGCCCTGCGGACCAACTATACCAAAACATGATAAAAGTAATGGAAAACGCAGCCTTAGAATCGAGATATATAATAAAAACCTGGGGAAAAAATGCTAGAGCAAACAAAATGTGGTTTGACGGGCAATGCTTGAGAGAGAAAAAAAATACTAAAAATATCTACAAAATATGGAAAGCAGACCCTTCGGAAGTAAATTTAAAAAAATATTTAGAAGCAAAGAAAACATATATATCTACTATTAAACAAGCAAAAATAAATTACAACAAGGAGATAACAAACCAAATGGCACAAATAGAGAATGGACCCCAATTCTGGAACCTAGTAAGGAAAATGAGAAACATAAGGAGGAACGATGATAACATAAATATTACGATTAACCAGTGGGAAAAATACTACAAAGATTATTTTAAATTTAAAGAAATTAACCTTACCAGATACGTGACGCCAAAACATCCCCTTTTGGACCAAGAAATCACACTCGAAGAAGTACAAAATAGTATTAAAAGAAGTAAAAAAAGAAAGGCGGCTGGAACGGACAATATAAAAAATAAAATAAAAAAAAAGATTTTTAAAAAAATGCTTTTATTTAAATTGAACTAAAAAGAGAGAAATAAGAAAGAAATAATTTAATTGTTCTTGTTAAAATTTTTTAATATTTGACTTAAAATAAAAGCGTGGGGCGCGAGCCTCGGAATCACTTCGAAGCGCCCCACGCTTTTATTTTAAGTCATAAATATTAAAAAATTTTAACAAGAACAATTAAATTATTTCTTTCTTATTTCTCTCTTTTTAGTTCAATTTAAATAAAAGCATTTTTTTAAAAATCTTTTTTTTATTTTATTTTTATTTTAAGCTTTTTAGTCTTTTAGTCTTATCAAAAATCATCAATATGATAAAGTACCACATTAGTTTGGCCTGTATTGATTTGGTTCAATTGAAAAATTATTCATTATCATAAAAAATTGACTCGTAAATATCAAAGTTCAAAACTATAGTTAATAGGGCCTTATTTGCGTGAGGCTTCAAATAAAGTACCACATTAGTTTGGTCTATTTTGATCAAAACCACCATATAGTGGCGTCATCAAAAATGACTCTTAAGTATTACATTTCACACCTCTAGCCCATCGGGAAGTCTTTTGAAATTACATTAATTCGCGAAGGGTTTCAAATAAAGTACCACATTAATTTGGTCTATTTTGATCAAAACCACCATATAGTGGCGTCATCAAAAATGACTCTTAAGTATTACATTTCACACCTCTAGCCCATCGGGAAGTCTTTTGAAATTACATTAATTCGCGAAGGGTTTCAAATAAAGTACCACATTAATTTGGTCTATTTTGATCAAAACCACCATATAGTGGCGTCATCAAAAATGACTCTTAAGTATTACATTTCACACCTCTAGCCCATCGGGAAGTCTTTTGAAATTACATTAATTCGCGAAGGGTTTCAAATAAAGTACCACATTAGTTAGGTCTATTTTGATCAAAACCACCATATAGTGGCGTCATCAAAAATGACTCTTAAGTATTACATTTCACACCTCTAGACCATCGGGAAGTCTTTTGAAATTACATTAATTCACGAAGGGTTTCAAATAAAGTACCACATTAGTTTGGTCCATTTTGGTAAAACCAAACTCACAATTTGCGTCATCAAAAATGACTCTTAAATATCAAATTTCACACCTCTAGCTCATCGGGAAGTGTCCTTAACAAAGCCATAAAGTTGGTGACCTTGAAAGAGTAAGTTAAATAAAAGCATTTAATAATAAAAAACGAATTATTTAAATTACTTACACCGGAGTGGGTTCACTATCTACAAAACCTATTCAACACGATTTTAAATAAAGAAAGTTACCCCAAAGAATGGTCAAAAATACAGATGAAATTAATTCATAAAAAGGGAGAAAAAGAAAATTTAGCAAATTATAGAAATATTGCATTGATAAATAACATAGCGAAACTATTTAATAATATTTTGTCTGAAAGGATGCCAAGATGGGCTGAAGAGGATAATATCTTCTCAGAAAACCAAGCAGGATTCAGAAAACAGAGAGGATGTATAGACAATCTATTTGCATTAACTTCAATCATCTATCTAAATACAAGACTAAAGGGAAGATATCTATATGCATTATTTGTTGACTTCGAAAAGGCATTTGATTCGATAGAACATCAACAATTATTTGAAACATTATACGCGCTAGGAATGAGCGGAAAAATGATAAACCTAATAAAAGACATGTACAGCAAAGCAACAATGATAATTGAATGGAAAGAAAAAAGCTCCAACGAAATTAAAATAAGCAAAGGATTGTTACAGGGAGACCCCATGAGTCCTTACCTATTTTCTCTATATATAAATGATATGAAAAAATATTTTGAGGAAGAGGGACACAGAGGAGTAAATATAGATGGAACTAATGAAATGATAGAATTGCTTTTCGCTGACGATTTAGTACTTATGGCCGATACAGAGATAGAAATGGAGAAAATAATTAGAACTCTTGAGACTTATTCTAAGGAAAAAAAAATAAGGGTAAATTTGAGTAAAACAAAAATCATCCCATTCAGGAAAACTGCAAATTGCAGAAAATTGAAAGAATTTTATTATAACGTGAAAAAAATAGAAATCGTTAATCACTACACATACCTGGGTGTTCCCCTGTCAGCAACGGGCAATTTCAAACTCGCAACGGAGAAATTTTCAGCAAAAGCAACAACGGCATTCAATAACGTAAGAAATATTCTAACAATGACAAAATCGGACTCTTGGGAAACAAAATTGAAACTAATGAACACAATGGTGAATACAACAATGCTATACGCCGCAGAAATATGGGCCCTGGAAAATTGCCACAAACTTGAACAAACACAAAATAAATTTATAAAATCATTACTTCAGGTACCAAAAACAACACCAAGCGATTATATTCAACTGGAAACAGGTGCGAATACTATACAGGTATCAATAATAAAAAAAATAATAAACTGGTGGATAAAACTACAAAAAATGTCATCAGACAGAATTCCCAAGATATGCCTAAACAGACTAAAATATCTGGATAGTATCTCAAACGACTACAATAAAACTCTAAATTGGTACTCACAGGTAAAAAAAATGCTAAAGCCAATTAATATAACTCCAGAAAATATTAACGAGAAAAACTTAAACGAAATTATTCAAAAATTTGAAATCAAGAAAAAAAATGAGACAAAAGCAAGAGTAGAGAAGTCTAAATATAACGACTACTACAAAGAAATCTCCCCGGAAAACGGCCCAGCAAGCTACCTACTGATACGAGCCACAATCAGGAAACATAGAATCATTGCCCAACTGAGACTCAGCAACGATAAATATTACATACAACTCATATATAAGGATCAGATTTGTAAAATCAACCCCACCCAAAATTGCATTATGTGTAACTTAAAAGAAAAAGAAAATCTAACTCACATAATATTCAATTGTCCCATGTATGAACCCAGTAGGGAAAGGTACTTAAGGGAATATAAATTTACAAATTTACCAACATTATTAATCATTGATGATTTAAAAAAGTTAAATAATCTAAGCTATTTTGTAGAGGAAGTGATAAAAATGAGAAATTTGGTACTCTTTGGTTGATTTTGTTCAAAAGCTTCGTGTCACGTCCCATGGGGGTGCCTAACTTAAATATAAAATTTCAACTTCCTAGCTCTTTCCGTTATTGAGATATTTTGTTCACAGACACACAGACAGACAGACACACACACACACACACACACACACACACACACACACAAAAGACCATGTCGCGAAAACCACTTTTTTGGATTCAGGGGACCTCAAAACGTGAAGATCCATCAAAATCTCGACATCGAATTTTTGACATGAATCCAATACTTTCTCTCTATATATATATTACATATATACATAGGTAAGAGAAAGTAAAAAAATGGAGTTCATTATAGCAAAATTCAAGTAGGAAAGAAAAGTTTAGTTTTTTAGTTTTTTTAAACACTCACACTTTTTTCCCACTCACACTCACATTCACACACACATACACACACTCCTTTCGGCAACTTAGGCCATTTAAGACTTCAAACGATACTCGTATGTCAATATATCTATTGGGGGTCCAGGCATTTCTATTCAAGCCTGATTGCCTTAAATGCCCAAGGAACTAATGCCCATTTGCACCAACACATCTTAGATCTTAAGCTCGTCTTACATCTTAGAATTGAATTTAAAATCAGGAAATCGGGTCTTAAAATCCTCTATTTGTGCCTACATCGCATAAATAATAACAATAAGATATTTTTATTTCAAAAAATCTGGTGTGACTGGCGCACAGCACACAACTTTCTCTTACCTTCGGTAATCGAAAGTTGTGTACTGTGCTTGTCACACCAGATTTTTTGTGTCGACATGTATTTAGTTTCCGACAGTAGGGTACAATTGAATTCAAGATGTAAAATTTATAAGTATGGGAAAATTACCCCTATGGCCTCTGGCTAAAGGGAGAAATAAAAAAAAAAAAAAAAAGTATGGGAAAATATTTATATTTTGATACCATGGCAACCATTTCTCCTATCTTTTCTATGGAGTACAAGAGTAAAGTGGTCTTCAGAAGATTTCAATCACAAAATGAGAATATACATTTTATAGAGAATCTAAAAAATAATTGATTTTTGAATTTTAAAAAAAATCGTTGGAGCAAATTTTGAGAAAATCGAAAAAAACTGAAAAAGTGAATCAGTAAAGTGCTAGTACTTTTTGGTCGATTTTGTTCAAAAGCTTCGTGTCACGTCCCATGGGGGTGCCTAACTTAAATATAAAATTTCAACTTCCTAGCTCTTTTCGTTCTTGAGATATTTTGTTCACAGACACACAGACACACAGACAGACAGACACACACACACACACACACACACACAGACAGACCATGTCGCGAAAACCATTTTTTTGGATTCAGGGGACCTCAAAACGTGAAGATCCATCAAAATCTCGACATCGAATTTTTGACATGAATCCAATACTTTCTCTCTATATATATATTACATATATACATAGGTAAGAGAAAGTAAAAATTACAATTTTGATAAAATTGAAAAAAAACTGAAAAAGTGCATCAAAAAAGTACTGGTAGTACCGGTTTTGTTTAAAAACTTATTTTCACGAGTCAGGTGTCTAACTTAAATATAGAATTTCAACCTCGTAGCCCTTTTAGCTCCTGAGATATTTTCTTCACAGACACACACATGACAGACAGACCACGTCGCGAAAACCGCTTTTTTGGATTCAGGGGACCTTAAAACGTAAAATCTCGGCATCGAATTTTTGACATAAATCGAATACTTTCATTAGTGTGTCAAGTGCCAAAAAATTAAAAAATGAGTTAGTCACGGAATATTGTTTCAAATGATATAATTAATAGATATTTTATGAAATATGCCCTAAAAAAATTTATATTTAATGTAAAAGCTTAATGTAAAAGCTTACAATATTTCAATGCAGAATTTTCATTTTGCAAAAATGATTTATGTACAGGACCTAACACGTTGTTTCATAGTACTTAATTTGAAAAGAACAATTTTGCATTTATTTGTCAAGTGCAAGACATCGTATTAAACTCAAGAAAATATTAATTTTATTTATTTCAAATTTATATACCCTATTATATTCTAGTTGTTGAAATTTAATACAAATCAGTGCGATTTTGAAAAGACAACAAAATAAATAATATTAAATCAATTTATTTATTATAACTTTAATTTACGGTTTCCTATATATATATATTCTTGAAGGTTTCCGCGACCGGATGTATGCGAAGACAAGTTTTCTCGGGTTAAGTCGCGTGGGGTGCTGAGATTTACTCGACGTTTCGGCTCTCCTTTTGGAGCCATTTTCAAGAGAGAAGGAAGTTAGGAGGTAATGGTGGAGGGGGGTTGTTTACGGGGTCGCAGTCTTCCTGGTCCCCAGGTCAATTTGGTGGATGACTCAGAGGCGTGGATTGGTCTCTGAGAACTGGAGGAAGGTTGGGTGTGTGTAATTGTGTTCGGTTTAGGTTGACTACGGGGCCTCAATCTGCCTACTCCCCAAGTCGGTGTGTTGGTGGTGTGTTTGGTGGATGCCTCAGAGGTCTGGGTTTGTCTTTGAGGAATGGACAGTGGTTGGTTCTGTGTAATCGGGTTTGTGTTTGGTTTGGGTTGACTTTGGGGCCTCAATCTGCCTACTCCCCAAGTCGGGGTGTTAGCTCTTGGTTCCCGGGGTCTCAACCTGCCTACTCCCCAGGCCGAGAGTAACTGACTGCGAGCCGGAGGTGCAGGTCCTTTTATACCTGTTGCCGGGCATGTGGGCGTGGCTTTGGGAGTCACGTGGCTGTCTCTGATTGGCTGGGCCTGGTCTGGGGGCGTGGCTTTGGGAGTGACGTGCCTGTCTCTGGTTGGCTGGGCTTGGTCTGGGGGCGTGGCTTTGGGAGTGACGTGGCTGTCTCTGGTTGGCTGGGCCTGGTCTGGGGGCGTGGCTTGGTTTGTTGAGATGGATTTGCTGTTGGATATGTTACGTTTGTTTGTGATTGTTTGTGTTTGTTTTGGGGACGTGATATTGTTGTTTCGGGACAGTTTTGGAGTGTGTGAAGTCTTTGTATTTGTGTGAGCCTTGGTTTGGAGTTTAGGAATAAGTGTTTTCCATGTTGTTGGGAAATTGAGGGCGTCGTCTCTTTTGTTTAGACATTCAGGCCTTTTGTAAATTTCTATGGCTTCTCTTGTGATACGGGAGTGGAAGTTGTTTATTGGTTCTATTGTTTTTGTTTGTTCGAAGTTCATAATGTGTCCTGTTTCGTTATGGTGTTTTACTATTGCTGACTGAGGGTCTAGTTTTCTTAGTGCCATTTTGTGTTCGTAAATCCTGAATTGAACTCTTCTGTTAGTTTGGCCTATGTATGACCGATGACACTCGGCACAAGGAATTTCGTAGACTCCGGGGGATTCGTTTGGAATGTAACATATCCAACAGCAAATCCATCTCAACAAACCAAGCCACGCCCCCAGACCAGGCCCAGCCAACCAGAGACAGCCACGTCACTCCCAAAGCCACGCCCCCAGACCAAGCCCAGCCAACCAGAGACAGGCACGTCACTCCCAAAGCCACGCCCCCAGACCAGGCCCAGCCAATCAGAGACAGCCACGTGACTCCCAAAGCCACGCCCACATGCCCGGCAACAGGTATAAAAGGACCTGCACCTCCGGCTCGCAGTCAGTTACTCTCGGCCTGGGGAGTAGGCAGGTTGAGACCCCGGGAACCAAGAGCTAACACCCCGACTTGGGGAGTAGGCAGATTGAGGCCCCAAAGTCAACCCAAACCAAACACAAACCCGATTACACAGAACCAACCACTGTCCATTCCTCAAAGACAAACCCAGACCTCTGAGGCATCCACCAAACACACCACCAACACACCGACTTGGGGAGTAGGCAGATTGAGGCCCCGTAGTCAACCTAAACCGAACACAATTACACACACCCAACCTTCCTCCAGTTCTCAGAGACCAATCCACGCCTCTGAGTCATCCACCAAATTGACCTGGGGACCAGGAAGACTGCGACCCCGTAAACAACCCCCTCCACCATTACCTCCCTAACTTCCTTCTCTCTTGAAAATGGCTCCAAAAGGAGAGCCGAAACGTCGAGTAAATCTCAGCACCCCACGCGACTTAACCCGAGAAAACTTGTCTTCGCATATATATATATATATATATATATATTTGAATTAGAAGTTAAAAACACCGAAGATTTTTGGAAGACAATCTCGGAATTCAGATCTAAGAGACCAAATACTTTAAACTCTATCACTACTATGGAATGGGTCACTTATTTCAAACAACTGTTAAACCCACCGGTGCTTGCTGGAAATATTTCATATGCGGAACCCTGGATAGAAAACACATTTCTGGATGCAGATTTTACGTTAAACGAAATAAAAAGTGTACTCAAGAAAGCTAAAAACAACAAAGCACCAGGATATGATCAAATTCCATACGAATTTTATAAAAATACTCCTGAGTAAATGTTGAACTGTCTCCCTTTTATTATTCAACAGAATCTATAATAGTGGATGAATTCCAAGCTCTTTTAAAGTATCAATTATACTGCCAATATACAAGAAAGGTGATCAAGATATACTTTCTAACTATAGAGGTATCTCGCTTCAGAACACGGTCTCAAAGTTATTCACTGGACTACTATTGAATCGTCTGCATGTGTGGGTGGAAACAAACCAATTGTTGAATGAATATCAGGCTGGCTTCAGAAGAGGATTCTCCACAGTGCACAATATATTTATTTTATCCAATATCATAGAATTGAAAATTAGAGAAAGAAAAGGAAAGTTATATTGCTTCTTTGTTGACTTTTCGGCCGCGTTTGATAGTATGGTGCGCAGTTCGCTTTTTTATAAACTCTCCTGCAAAGGTCTCTCTAGGAAGGTAATCAATTGTTTAAAAAATCCTAATAAAAATACTGTAGCTGGAGTATGGTGCAGTGGAAATGTATCTGAGAGTTTCGAGACAACAATGGGAGTGCCACAGGCCTGTCTTCTAACACCGCTGCTGTTTTCCCTTTTCTTGGATGACCTGCATAATGCGGTTGGAGGGAGTTGTGATGAGGGAGAGGATAGCATAAGGACCCTGTTGTACGCGGATGATGTGGTGCTGCTTTCTGAGTCCGTGGATACCCTACAATCAATGATATGTAACCTGGAACAATATTGAAGGAGGTGGAACCTAAGAGTTTGGAAAAATCCAAAGTAATGGTTTTCAGAAAGGGAGGAAGACTGTTGGTGGGTGAACGGTGGACATATAACTCTAAAAACATTGAAGTTGTAATTAGATATAAATATTTGGGAGTGGTATTCACACCGCGTCTCAGCTTCTCTCAGCATATTAAAGAAAAATTAGTTGCTTTGAAACTTGCGCTTTATATAGGCCTAAATGGGTTGATGAAGAGCAGAATTATTCCCAAAACTTCTAAGCTTCAAGTCTTCAATGCGGTCGTGAGGTCAAAGATGTTCTATGGGACCCAGGTGTGGGGATACCAAAAATTCGAATAAACCGAAAAACTTGTCAGGTCTTTTATTAAAAAGATTTTTGGCTTACCTTTTAATATACTTAATTACCTTATTACCCTGGAGACGGGATTTGACTCAATCTATGCTTTTACCCTCAAAATGCACATAGGTTTTCTCCTGAAAGTGCTAAGTATGTCGTCAATTAGGCTAATTAATAGAGTAGCTATGCTGGTCATCTTCAGGAATATCTTTTGGATCAGATACATAAGGAACATATCCGAAGGTCTTTCTATTGAACTGGATAGAAGAGTGGAGGACTTGGAAAGATGGAAGACCCAGCTGGAGATCCTCGTTCAAAGAGCCCATGAGAACCATTTTCGGGAAGCTGAAAATGGGGCATGTACATCTACTCACCACCCCTTTATAGAAGCCTAAACCACGAGCCGGGCGGTGTGTCATATATTTCAGATAGGAAGTGCAGCCTCAGAAACAAAAGGTGGATTTTAGAATTGCGCTGTGAGGCTCTCTGTCTCAATTACCAACCGTGGTTAACAGGAAGAGATTTCAGATGTTCGCAGTGCAATTTGAATGAAAACGAATCCGTTTGTCATTTTGTAGCGGTTTGTTTGTTTTGTCCGATTTTGAGGGGTATTCGAGTCAGGTGGCTAGGAGGAGAAAAATTGTCTGAGGCAGAGTTTCGGGATTTCCTAAATGGCAGTAACTGGAAAGGGGTGGTCATGTTTGCATGAAGCGGAAGCGTGGGCATAGAGGTGGTCGTTGGTGCGGGAGTTCAACTTTTGAAAAAATTAGAATATTTTACTTCCGGTATCTCCAAGGCGGACGGTCTGATAAATAAATATTTGTTATTATTGTTATTCTATATATTCAACAATTTTTAGAAGAACAATTAAATTAAATTAAATTATTTCCCTCTTTTTAGTTCAATTTAAATAAAAGCATTAAAAAAAAAAAAAAAAATTTATATTATATTTTTTATTAAAACTCTTTAGTTAAGTAACTCATTAACCCTACCCGTTCTCCAATATTACTTAAGCAATACTTAAATAATGACAAATAGATAGCTAGCTCTATTAAATATAATATCTAAGAAACTAAATTAAGCCCACTTAATGCGTTATTTAGCTTATTTAAGATAAAATATTATTACTCGACTTATTATCATACTCAAAGCGGGCTTGGAGGGAAACCTCCCCTTGGTAACGCCCCTGACTTCAAAATATATAATTTATTTCAAGGAAAGGACAAAATGGGATATATAAGGAAGTAAAAAATCTATTTGTTTCTGTTTCATTTCAGTTAGAATAGAGAACTTACTGATAGCTACAAACATGTTGAGAAATTCTCTCTTTCTTTTTTTCGCTTTTGGACTCATTTGGGGATGTAGATCCACTAAAGTCGAACGCTGTGAAAATGGTTGGTATCTATAGACTTATACAATTTTATTTTACTTTTTCTTAACAATAAATTTTGATGGATTTGCATGTTTTGAGGTCCGTTGAATCTAAAAAAGTGATTATCGCAATGTCTGTGTGTGTGTGTGTGTGTGTATCTGTGAACAATATATCTCAAGAATGAATAGAGCTAGGAGTTTGAAATTTTATTTTTAAGTTAGTACCCTCCTGGCACGTGACACGAAGCTTTTGAACAAAATCAGCCAAAAAATACTAGTACTTTGCTGATGCATTTTTTTAGTTTATTTCGATTTTTCAAAATCGCTCAAACGATTTAGATTAAAATTCAAAAATCAATTATTTTGTAGATGTTCTTTAAAATGTATATTCTCATTTTCCCATTGAAATCTTTTGAAGACCATTTTGTTCTCTTTTTTTTTTTATAAAAAAAACATTCACACTTTTTTCTCTTTCACACTCACACTCACACACACATTCACACTGTCTTTTCGGCAGCTCAGGCCATATAAGACATTTACGATAAACGTTATTTATGAATTTCTATATATTAGGGTCCAGGCATTTTTTATTTAAGCCATTTGGTATCCAGATGGCTTAAATAAAATCATCGAACTGCCTGGGGTCCGAACCCGCGACGATTGGTATATGAGGTTAGCACGCTAACCTCTACACCACGCCCCGTGGGCATTTTGTTCTCTTGTACTTCATAGGAAAGATAGGAGAAATGGTTGCCATGGTCACAAAATATAAATATTTACCCATGTTTGTAAATTCATGAATTTTAATATAGGTATCACCAGAAACTAAATACCAGTATATCGTCGGTTGCATCACGTAGTGAAAAAATTAAAAATTGAGATACAACGGCTATGACCGTGTCCTGGAGTTCTTTACATTATCACAAAGTGACGAATCTGTATTTCCATGTTTATTATTAGGCCTATATTATTTAGGTTTTTTGGTTTTGCTTATCTACACATTTAATATAACAACACAAACTATAAACAGCTCTTCTGAAAAATGATAGAAATTGAGATACGCCACTAAGTGATTCAGGCGACTATAACTTGACACAAAAAATATGGTGTGATCTTGGCATATCACACAACTTTTCTCTTACCTTCGGTAATCGAAAGTGGTGCTCTGTGCTTGTCACACCAGATTTTTTGTGACGAGAAATATTTAGTTTCCACGGATATATTAAAATTTGTGAGACGTAAAATTTATAAGTTTGAATATAAATTTTTATATTTTGTTACCATGGGAACCATTTATCGCCCCCGGGTTTGGCGTAGTAGGTAGCTTGCCTACCTCCTATACCAAACGTCGCGGGTTCTGACCCAGGCAGTCCGATGATTTTATTTAAGCCATTTGGATACCAGATGGCTTAAATAGAAATGCCTGAACCCCCTATATATATATTACTTACAACGGTTATCGTCTAAAGTCTTAAATGGCCTAAGTTGCCGAAAAGACTGTGTGAATGTGTGTGTGAGTGTGAGTGTGAATGAGAAAAAAGTGTGAATGTTTCTTTATGAAAAAAAAACCATTTATCCTATCTTTCCTATAAAGTACAAGGGTAAAATGTGCTTCAGTCAATTTTAAAATCAAAATAAGAATATAAATTTTAAAGAGCATCTAAAAAATGTGATTTTTGAATTTTAATCAAAATCGTTTAAACGAATAATGAAAAAATCGAAAAAAAAACTGAAAAAATACATCAGTAAAGTACTAGTATTCTTTGGCCGATTTTGATTAAAAGCTTTTCAATTTAATCCTCATTGTTCAATTCATTCATGCTTTAAATTGAACAAAGGGGGGGGGGCACACACACACACACAGACCATTTTGCGAAAACAGCATTTTTGAATTCAGGGGACCTCAAAACGTGTATATCCATCAAAATCTTCACATCAAATTTTCGACATGAATCAATGCTTTCTCTCTATATATTAACATATATAGAAGTAAAAGAAAGTACAGTAGATTTAATTGAGGTGTATAGCTGATAATATGATTTATTTAAGGTTCAAGAAATCTCCAATGAGCAACGCAGCTAGCTGCTTTGCTCATTGGAGATTTCCTGATCCTTAAATAAAAGAAAGTAACAATAAAATCATTAAAAAATTAAGATGGATGTAGGCTTATTTCTTGGCAATGAAAAAAATAACTTTTAGTTTGTTTTTCAATATATTTTGTATAAAAGGTATTTAATATTCGAAAAAAAAAAAAAAAAAAAACACTAAAAGTTATTTTTCATATTGCCACGATACACCTATCCTAATTTAAACAACATTGCACGCCACATCCTGTCGCAAATCATTAAAAAATATTTATTTTACTAGTGCGATATTTGTTTCTGTAATGAATCTCGCGGGTCGCAAAAATGTTCAAAGCGAGGCGCGGATTGACCACCCCTGTGCTATTATCTCGCCAAGATTGTCGGTGGCACCCTGTTGCTAAAATTAATTAATTTAATCACTAAATTAATTATGAATGATGAACATTTTTTTTAGGTCCAGAGGTTAAAGACGGTGAAGTTCAAATTGGTGACTGTGACGAACCTCCTTGTGAGCTGAAAAGAGGAACTAATGTTCCTGTTGAGATAAAGTTTAAAACTAGTAAGTAATTAATGAATGATATTACAAATTTCTAAATTTGATATTAAAAAATTTCAAATTCATTTTGAATGAAAAAATTTTTGTTTCGTAGTTTCTACCAATCAAAATCTTTTAGTCGATTGTTTTTCGAATAAAACTCAAAGGTTAACGTATCATCAATTGACAATCAGAATTCTAACCCTCACTACCGAATCGATGCTTGTAAATGTTGAAATATCCTATTAAATAATATTTTAAATGATACACTAGGTGATATTTTTCAAGTTTTAAATGGTGAAATAATATGCCCATTACGACATCAGGGCCGCAGACAGTCATGACGGGGCTCGGGGCTACATAGTAATACGCCCCCCCCCACACCCTAAAAGTTTTTTTTTTTTTAGTTTGTAAAAGGCTATTGTGGCTTTAATGCCAACGATGTTTTTCACAGTTTTTGAGACAATTTTTGAAAGGGTTACACAAAGAATAATAATTTTTATATTATTTCTTTCCGCGCCTTGTGTGTTGCAAAATTGTGAATTATAGATTCCAAGTTAGCTTTCCTCGTTAATTGTGTTTCCAAAGCTAGAACATCCAGACTTGATAATCTTGATAAACAGTAGATCAAGCAAATAATTTTTAACTTTGCCCATCAACCGTAGGTTAGGTAGGTAGGTAAAGTTTATGTAATCGTAAAAAAAAATCGATCTTGAATTTTAATTTAACACTAGCAATATAAAGAAACCTTGAAATTGTTCAGTAGTTTGTTGTACGAATTTATATAGGCCTATTTTTAAATAAATAATTTTTTTAGATTAATGGTACTTTTTTCTAGGGGTGGGTGAGACCAGTGGCGTCATTTCAACTTTTTCTTGGAGGGGGGGACAAACATTTTTTTTCTTAAAATTTCCTTACGAAGAGGTCTCAGATTTGGCCAAAAGATAATCTATATATATAATTCACTAATGTCCGTCTGTCTGTCTGTCTGTCACGCTCTATTTTGGCAACTTCCCGTTGGAATTTTGAAATGAAATTTTTTATACATAAAGAGGACCTTCTTGGGATTACAGGAAAATTATTTTCATCCCAAAATTCCCATAACTTTTTGAGTTATTAATTTTTAAAGTTACGATTTCTCCCATAGGAAATGTATAGAGAAATATTTATGTATTCTTTTCATTTGTGTATTCCAAGAATGTAAACAAGTGTGGGTGTGAATGAGAAAAAAGTGTGAATGTTTTTATCTTAAAAAAAAAAAATCTTAATTGTTTAATTTTGTACAGTTTATACACTCGTAGATATATTTTGAAATATAATAAAAATAGTAAAAAAATCTAGTGTGACTGGTGAAGGTAATCAAAGGTTGCGTTCTGTGCTTGTCACAGCAGATTTTTTGTGTCGATATATATTTAATTTCCGATAGTTCGGTACATTTGAATTTAAAATGTAAAATTTATAGACATTGGAATATATTTATATTTTTACTTTCTCTTACCCTATATGGACCCTGTTATGCAATGGTGTGTCAAAGACCAAACATCGAGTTTAAGAAAATTAACATTAAAGTTTTTTGTTTAAATTGGATTAAGTATATATAATTTTTCTTGTCAATTGTGCAAGTAACATTAAATATAAATTTTTTTAGGACATATTTCATAAAAAATACTATTAATTAAAGCAATAAAGCAATATTCCATTTTTAACTCATTTTCGAATTTTTTGGTCTTTGACACACCATTGCATAACAGGGTCCATATATGAAATATATAGAGAAAGTATTGCGATCATGTCAAAAATTCAATGTCGAGATTATGATGGATATGTTTTGAATTCTCCTGAGTCCAAAAAAAGTGGGTCCCCAAATTGGTCTGTGTGGACATTTTTTAACCATAAAGGAAATGCGCTACCAGGTTGAAATTTTATATTTAAGTTAGGCACCTCACGAAGTCGTGAACATAAGCTTTTTATACATTAAAAAAAATTTTTACAATTCTTATGAAATTATTTATTTAGAATTCTCTAATGTGTATAAAATATGGGATTAAAATTTTGAAAAATAACCAATCTTTATTTCAAGCAGTCAACATTTAAAATACACAAGAGCCTATTAGAGCGGGCGCTGGAGGTAGTTGAGTATGCAAAATTTGAGGACCGAATTCTGACAATGGATTTGGGCTAAGAATAGCTCCCAGAATAAGGATCCGGATCTTGCCGGGCCAATTTTTGGTCCAATTTTTTTTTACCCCCACCCCATAGGAAATCAATGGAGTGCATGCTAAGATGATGTGAAGATTTGCAATTATGGTCAAATTCGAGTACTTAAAACCCGAAACAATGAACAAACTGTCTTGTCAGCAACTGAGGGGATCCTCTAGAGTCCCCTGAGAAGTACTATCTTGCCACCAGTTGTGGTGGTCCCCTGTAACCCCTTCATCTCTTTTCTCTCTCTTTGTTATAAATTTAAATATACGGCTTTAACACCATGCCAAATTGTGGGGACCGGCAATTATGTTCATAATCCACTAGCTGGTATCCCAACCAATGAAAAATACTATCTTGTCGCCAACTGAGGTGGTCCCCTTTAACCCCTTCACCTCTTTTCTCTCTCTCTGTTATAAATTTAAATATACGGCTTTAACATCATGCCAAATTGTGGGGACCAGCAATTATGTTCATAATTCACTACCTGGTATCCCAATCAATGAAAAATACTATCTTGCCACCAGTTGTGGTGGTCCCCTCTAACCCCTTCATCTCTTTTCTCTCTCTTTGTTATACATTTAAATGTACGGCTTTAACACCATGCCAAATTGTAGGGACCGGCAATTATGTTCATAATCCACTACCTGGTATCCCAATCAATGAAAAATACTATCTTGCCGCCAACTGCGGTGGTCTCCTTTAACCCCTTCACCTCTTTTCTCTCCCTTTATTATACATTTAGATGTACTGTCTTAAAACCATGCCAAATTGTGGGGACCGGCAATTATGCTCATAATCCATTACCTCGTGCTCCAATCAATGAAAAATACTATCTTGCCGCCAGTTGTGGTGGTCCCCTCTAACCCCTTCACCTCTTTTCTCTCCCTTTATTATACATTTAGATGTACTGTCTTAAAACCATGCCAAATTGTGGGGACCGGCAATTATGCTCATAATCTACTACCTGGTGTATTTATAATAAAGGGAGATAAAAGAGGTGAAGAGGTTAGAGGGGACCACCACAACTGGTGGCAAGATAGTATTTTTCATTGATTGGAGCACCAGGTAGTGGATAATGAGCATAATTGCCGGTCCCCACAATTTGGCATGATGTTGTAGAATATATCCGATCATATACATTGATTGATATTGTAATCCAACTAATTTAATTTAATTTTTATTTTTTTTTCTCTTTTTTTATATTGATTTTTTTTTAGATAATTTTTCTTCGAATATGTTTTAAGTGATAACAAATTTTGTTAAGAGTATTTTTCTTTTATCCAATGTTCAAAACAATTTTTTGTAAGAACCTTTTTTACTTTTGTATGTGTGAGTTGGGAATTTTAGCTTTTAAGGCACAAAAGAGGACTTTAGTCTAAAAAGAGTCAGTGACCTTACAAAGGCATTGTCTACGGTTCTTCATCCCTTCTCGAATGTTCTGTAAGAACACCTGCCTCGAGGAGAAGGGAGTGGAGTGGGGGTAGCTGGTGGCTAGATCGAAGAGAGACACTACACTTGTGCGTTGGACACGAACGGGTCAACATCGTTCTGCGGCAGAGAGAGGGACTTTTTATTTGGCGGCCCGAGAGACAACATCGCCCTGCGGCTGCGGTAGAGGCTTGTGTGGGCTGAGAGCCCTCGGGCCTCGGCCATCTATTCGGAATGAATATTCCGTCATCGCTCCTGCCTCCTGGACTGATGCAACTACGAGGATCTCCCTGACCGAACCTGAAGTCCACCGGAGCTACATCGCCACTAAACCCAGTGGCCTCCCCCTGAATCCCCGTGTTTGTGTACATTACGAGAGCTCTCGATCCCATTCAGACTTCTTCAACACCGGTATCGTTAACCCATTTTATTTAACTCTGAATTCATGAATTCTTCAAACAATTATGGCCATTTATTAGATTAAAAGTATAAATTCCAAAGTACCAGTAAAATCCATTTCTTTTATTATTTATCTGTTTATAATTTATTACTAGTTGTTTTATACTTGTAAAGGAAAATTATCTGAAGGAAATTCTTTATAAATTTTGTTGTTTGAATCTTTTCCATTTGTTATTAAATTCTTCTTCTTATTTTAAATTCAATTTTTTATTTCTTAATTATTTTTTTTCTTCCTAATTTTTTTCTTTCAGCAGTTATTCATTGTTCTTCAGTTTTCTAAATTTGTTTCTCTTTCTTTAGCCGTGGAGTACTGAACCCCTTCCTTGAGTTAATAAAATATTCCGCCAGGCGTTTCCATCAGCACGTTCAGATTACTCTCCCCAATACTCTGAGTTACTCTTCCTTCTTATTTAAATCAGCGTTCCCGCGTTCTGCGGGAATTAATTGCGAAGCAGATTTTATTTATTTACATTTTCTTTTCATTCTAAAATTTATTTCCCAATTTTTATTCTCAATTTCAAATTCCTCTCCGCTTAATCCGACCCCCGATTAAGTGCGAGGGGTGGCGTTTAATTCCCCCTCCCACATCCACCGAGGGCCCAATAAAAAGGAAAAAACGGCCACATGGTGAAGGTGCTGGCGATTTTTGATTGGAATAAATTTTGACTCTAATCAGAATAAAATAAATTATAATCGTTTTTGTTTTCACTTTTGAAATTTTAGAATTTTTTTTGTCTTTGGGAAATTATAATTTTTATTGTTTTAATATAATCCGCATACGCTTAACCGTTTACTTTTTAATCTATCTGAACCCAGCCATGGCTGACCTCATGAGCTTCCTGCGTCAGATGAATCAATCGATACATAAATCGATTAACGACAAATTTGACCAGGTACACAAAAGCCTCAAAAATGACCTCGACTCCTTTCAGGCAACCCTCTCATCAAATTTCGACCAAACGCCTCTAAACGAAAAAATTGACTCTCCACCAATCCTCGTAGAAACCCCTATAATCCATCCACCCCCTTCAAAACCAAGTCATGATCCACCGTTGCCAAATCCATCAAGTCAAAATAAAATGTCAGTCCAAAATAAAGTGTCTGTCCCAAATAAAATGTCGGTCCAAAATTTACATAATAAAAGTCCAATTCAATTTAAAAATTCTCCTAAGTCTATCCGAAAATATAATCGAAAAAGTCTTGTCCGTCTGTCTGAATTTTTCATTGTGGAAAATGAAAATACATTTCTCCCGCCTAACGAACAAAGACCAAATTTATCTCAATCTGTTATTCAATCAACCGTCTAAATTTTGTCCTAATTATGGCCATCGCTACGAGTCTTTGATCGCGG
Source organism: Euborellia annulipes (assembly GCA_023213315.1). Lineage (NCBI taxonomy): Eukaryota > Metazoa > Arthropoda > Insecta > Dermaptera > Anisolabididae > Euborellia > Euborellia annulipes. The sequence continues at coordinate 58,299 of JAKCPI010012323.1, read as the reverse complement.
CCCGGGATAGCAGTACCCCCTCCACCTTTTATGACACCTCCATTAATCCTCTCGATTATCAACTTCCGACCACAATGTGGAAGGCACAAGGTACATCTGGTTCATTCTATTTAAGATGGCGTAAGGCCTCGGCCTCTAAATTATAAATCCGCCCGAAATCCAGAGCAATCCCACTCTGAAACTGGTATATTTGGCATACCAGGGGCCGATTTCTGTCCAATCCCCCTCCCTCTCCCTTTCCCTTTGTTTCAACCCCAAAATTGTAATTAATACCTCCCCCTTTCCCCCTCATCCCACGAATTAGTTTAGGAAAATTTTGTTTTTTTGTCGTTTTACGTTCCTTTTTATTTTTTTTTTATCTTATACTCTCGTATGAAGCAATTTGGGTGCATCCTGTGGGCACTCAGGCCCATGAATCCTACGGGAGGAAACAAATAAGTCCTGAGAATCCGCTGAGATGTTTTCCTTCTTGTCTTATGTCCGAAATTAATAATAGGTTTTGATTGAGGGAATAACTTTTTAAAATTTGAGTAGAGTCTTTAATACATAATTTTTTATACCTTTCTTTTTTTATCGCAGAGCCAGGGGAGAGTTAGGAAAAATTGTTTTACTTTATAAAATTTATAATTTTATTTCACGTCATGATGGTAGTAAGATTAAGCAGAGCCAAGGGAAGTTTTTATGTTGATTTTTTTATTTTTTAAACTAAATTCATAACTGTAATATTTAATAAATTTCTTAATTCATAATTGAGATTTTTTGCTTGAGCACAGCCACCCATTTTGGGTCATGATTAGCTGAAGGAATTTTGACTGTAATAAGGTTGATGAAAATTTGTCTTTCCGAGGTAGCGGGTTCAATCAAGGTTTATTGTGACGATTGATGGTAGAAATCGAGTCATTGATGCTCCCCAATGTAAAGAAATAAATCATAAATGAATTTTAATAATAAGTAATGAAAAATAAATAATATTTGGGAAATATTACTCGATCTTTGCAAACCAAACTAATTTAAATATTTCGGCGAAGGGACAATAATCGGATAAACCGAGATGTCAATGTCCGAACCCATTCAGCCCCCCCCCTCATATTCTGGCAAGAGGAAAAACCTTGTTTAAACCCAAAGAGGTCAATCTACAAGCCTGCTTAGCCATCTTCAACCCGGTCACTGCAAGCGATAAGACGAGAATATTTGCTGTGTGAAAAAGTTTAATAGAAACTGAAGTAGGTGTGATAAAGTATGATTAGGAGTATACAAAGGGAGAAAAGTGGTCAGATTTTCAATTTGATAATTTTTGCGATGGATGTTGGAAAAATAAGTTTCACTTCACCTGTGACATAATTTCATCAAATTATTGGAGTCCGAGTTCTTGTGGCTTATGTTTAGGAAATCGGTTGTTGTGTTTGAGTAGAATGGAACCCTTGTTGATAGATTCTTTTTAATTTCCCCCTTGCGATGGGTGGATATATTTTATTAATTGCTTTATTTATTTTTTTGTTGCCTCAACGGTCACATAATTAATTTTATATTTTTTATTAGAAATCAACTTCACCTGGAGTCTGCTTGATCTCATATTTAAATTATTTTCTTTTATCGCCATATTGGATTCCCCTCGAACATTATATTATTTTTTTAATGATTTCTGTTGTCTGGAACGTCTGATAATATCCTTTTTGTTTCCTCCTTCCCCTTTTTGCGATCCCTGTATGAATGCTCTACGGAAAAAGAAAGTTATTCTCGCGCCATTCATTATAATTTTAATAAAATTCTGTTTTCCTTTTTTTTTCATTTTTTTGATAATTCGAGTTTGCTCAAAATGTTTTTTATAGTAATTTGACGGAAAAGAAAGGAAGAGAATCATAATTGCTTATTTTTGTTTTTTTTTTGAAACCCCTGCTTCAAATCTTTTACAAGAAGCAGCGTTACAATATCGATCAATATCAGAAATCTTGGTTGTACATTGTCATATGACACCCAAGATTCCTTTGAGCCAAGGGATGTAGAATATATCCGATCATATACATTGATTGATATTGTAATCCAACTAATTTAATTTAATTTTTATTTTTTTTCTCTTTTTTTATATTGATTTTTTTTTAGATAATTTTTCTTCGAATATGTTTTAAGTGATAACAAATTTTGTTAAGAGTATTTTTCTTTTATCCAATGTTCAAAACAATTTTTTGTAAGAACCTTTTTTACTTTTGTATGTGTGAGTTGGGAATTTTAGCTTTTAAGGCACAAAAGAGGACTTTAGTCTAAAAAGAGTCAGTGACCTTACAAAGGCATTGTCTACGGTTCTTCATCCCTTCTCGAATGTTCTGTAAGAACACCTGCCTCGAGGAGAAGGGAGTGGAGTGGGGGTAGCTGGTGGCTAGATCGAAGAGAGACACTACACTTGTGCGTTGGACACGAACGGGTCAACATCGTTCTGCGGCAGAGAGAGGGACTTTTTATTTGGCGGCCCGAGAGACAACATCGCCCTGCGGCTGCGGTAGAGGCTTGTGTGGGCTGAGAGCCCTCGGGCCTCGGCCATCTATTCGGAATGAATATTCCGTCATCGCTCCTGCCTCCTGGACTGATGCAACTACGAGGATCTCCCTGACCGAACCTGAAGTCCACCGGAGCTACATCGCCACTCAACCCAGTGGCCTCCCCCTGAATCCCCGTGTTTGTGTACATTACGAGAGCTCTCGATCCCATTCAGACTTCTTCAACACCGGTATCGTTAACCCATTTTATTTAACTCTGAATTCATGAATTCTTCAAACAATTATGGCCATTTATTAGATTAAAAGTATAAATTCCAAAGTACCAGTAAAATCCATTTCTTTTATTATTTATCTGTTTATAATTTATTACTAGTTGTTTTATACTTGTAAAGGAAAATTATCTGAAGGAAATTCTTTATAAATTTTGTTGTTTGAATCTTTTCCATTTGTTATTAAATTCTTCTTCTTATTTTAAATTCAATTTTTTATTTCTTAATTATTTTTTTTCTTCCTAATTTTTTTCTTTCAGCAGTTATTCATTGTTCTTCAGTTTTCTAAATTTGTTTCTCTTTCTTAAGCCGTGGAGTACTGAACCCCTTCCTTGAGTTAATAAAATATTCCGCCAGGCGTTTCCATCAGCACGTTCAGATTACTCTCCCCAATACTCTGAGTTACTCTTCCTTCTTATTTAAATCAGCGTTCCCGCGTTCTGCGGGAATTAATTGCGAAGCAGATTTTATTTATTTACATTTTCTTTTCATTCTAAAATTTATTTCCCAATTTTTATTCTCAATTTCAAATTCCTCTCCGCTTAATCCGACCCCCGATTAAGTGCGAGGGGTGGCGTTTAATTCCCCCTCCCACATCCACCGAGGGCCCAATAAAAAGGAAAAAACGGCCACAATGTTAAAGCCGTATATTTAAATTTATAACAGAGAGAGAGAAAAGAGGTGAAGGGGTTAAAGGGGACCACCTCAGTTGGCGACAAGATAGTATTTTTCATTGATTGGGATACCAGCTAGTGGATTATGAACATAATTGCCGGCCCCCACAATTTGGCATGGTGTTAAAGCCGTATATTTAAATTTATAACAGAGAGTGTTAAAAGAGGTGAAGGGGTTAGAGGGGACCACCGCAGTTGGCGGCAAGATAGTATTTTTCATTGGTTGGGATACCAGGTAGTGGATTATGAACATAATTGCCGGTCCCTACAATTTGGCATGGTGTTAAAGCCGTACATTTAAATTTATAACAAAGAGAGAGAAAAGAGATGAAGGGGTTAGAGTGGACCACCACAACTGGTGGCAAGATAGTATTTTTCATTGATTGGGATACCAGGTAGTGGATTATGAACATAATTGCTGGTCCCCACAATTTGGCATGATGTTAAAGCCGTATATTAAAATTTATAACAGAGAGAGAGAAAAGAGGTGAAGGGGTTAAAGGGGACCACCTCAGTTGGCGACAAGATAGTATTTTTCATTGATTGGGATACCAGCTAGTGGATTATGAACATAATTGCCGGCCCCCACAATTTGGCATGGTGTTAAAGCCGTATATTTAAATTTATAACAGAGAGTGTTAAAAGAGGTGAAGGGGTTAGAGGGGACCACCGCAGTTGGCGGCAAGATAGTATTTTTCATTGGTTGGGATACCAGGTAGTGGATTATGAACATAATTGCCGGTCCCCACAATTTGGCATGGTGTTAAAGCCGTACATTTAAATTTATAACAAAGAGAGAGAAAAGAGATGAAGGGATTAGAGGGGACCACCACAACTGGTGGCAAGATAGTATTTTTCATTGATTGGGATACCAGCTAGTGGATTATGAACATAATTGCCGGCCCCCACAATTTGGCATGGTGTTAAAGCCGTATATTTAAATTTATAACAGAGAGTGTTAAAAGAGGTGAAGGGGTTAGAGGGGACCAGCGCAGTTGGCGGCAAGATAGTATTTTTCATTGGTTGGGATACCAGGTAGTGGATTATGAACATAATTGCCGGTCCCTACAATTTGGCATGGTGTTAAAGCCGTACATTTAAATTTATAACAAAGAGAGAGAAAAGACATGAAGGGGTTAGAGGGGACCACCACAACTGGTGGCAAGATAGTATTTTTCATTGATTGGGATACCAGCTAGTGGATTATGAACATAATTGCTGGTCCCCACAATTTGGCATGATGTTAAAGCCGTATATTTAAATTTATAACAGAGAGAGAGAAAAGAGGTGAAGGGGTTAAAGGGGACCACCTCAGTTGGCGACAAGATAGTATTTTTCATTGATTGGGATACCAGCTAGTGGATTATGAACATAATTGCCGGCCCCCACAATTTGGCATGGTGTTAAAGCCGTATATTTAAATTTATAACAGAGAGTGTTAAAAGAGGTGAAGGGGTTAGAGGGGACCACCGCAGTTGGCGGCAAGATAGTATTTTTCATTGGTTGGGATACCAGGTAGTGGATTATGAACATAATTGCCGGTCCCCACAATTTGGCATGGTGTTAAATCCGTACATTTAAATTTATAACAGAGAGAGAGAAAAGAGATGAAGGGGTTAGAGGGGACCACCACAACTGGTGGCAAGATAGTACTTCTCAGGGGACTCTAGAGGATCCCCTCAGTTGCTGACAAGACAGTTTTTTCATTGTTTGAGGTTTTAAGTACTCGAATTTGACCATAATTGCAAATCTTCACATCATCTTAACATGCACTCCATTGATTTCCTATGGGGTGGGGGTAAAAAAAAATTGGACCAAAAATTGGCCCGGCAAGATCCGGATCCTTATTCTGGGAGCTATTCTTAGTCCAAATCCATTGTCAGAATTCGGTCCTCAAATTTTGCATACTCAACTACCTCCAGCGCCTGGTCTATATGGAAATTTTGAATTAATTGACTTTTTTACTTTTTACTTTGAATTGGAAGTGGTCAAGTTTATAACTAATTTGCTATGGCAAATAAAAATATCTCGACACAAAAAATCTGGTGTGACCAGCACGGTGCACAACTTTCTCTTCCCTTTCACAAACATTATAGACATATTATTCAGAAACATTGACTCCTATGTTTTTGTTTAGATAAAGATGTGGAAAATGTATCAAGTGGTGCAAGCGGTTATATTATGAGTAATCTAGCGTTCAAATTTCGTGATTTCAACGCTTGTGATGATGTTCTCGACTCAAACGGAGAAGAACACCAAGAATGTCCTCTGAAAAAAGATGGAGAATATTTATATAAATCCTTCTTTGAAATTAAAAGTAATTATCCAAAAGTAAGTATTCAAAAGACGAAACAATCCTAGATAGCCTATATAGGTAGGAGAATGTAAAAATTAACGATTTTTTTATTTTTTTCTTCTAGTTCACTTTTGCTATAGAGTATGTTTTGAAAGACCAGGACGAAAAAGATTTGAAGTGTTTTCAATTCAAAGGTAAATTCATTGACTAAAGAAGTTATAATAACAAGTAAACTTATAAACATCGGTTGTCGTGCTTTGGCTATTTAGATTTTTGAGTTGTATTTCCAAATATTAATAAATATATTGTATTTTTGAATAAAAGTTTTATTAATTCAGAAACATGGTGTTGATTCTTATTTTCCTACTCCTAAACAAATAATTATTTTATTTCTTTCTCATCATACTCTAATACCCATATATGTAGTACATACTTGGAGAATATTAATTCAAATTACTTTTTGCAAAACACAATTATAATCTTAGCTGAATTGTACCTGAAGAAGGCCACAGAATGAGTGGCCGAAACGTTGTAATTTTTACAAATAAACCACAGTTAAACTGAAAATCAAATTCTTTTACTAATGATAACAACTGTGAGGACCTAAACTCCAAAAAAAATCTGATTAGAATTATTTGTTTTTGTAAAGTGGGAACGAAAGGGGTACCGAGGAGAGGAACGAAATGATTTTTTTTTTAGTTATTCAATATAATTTTTAAGATAATTTTTCAACGCAAAAATAAAATAATATAAAAAAAATTTAAATTTAAATAAAGAGAAAAATAATTATGTATAATTTCTTTAAAAATTAATATACTGTATGTTACTAAAACTAAAAGCGTTGGGCGCGGGATTTGCAAATTTTAATTTTATAAATAGGCATATTATATGTTTTATGAATATGGCGGGTAGCAAGGGTGAATAAAGGGGGGGGGGGGTAAAGGGGTAATTACCCCCCCCCCCCCCCTCCGAGATTTGAAATGACGCCACTGGTTACGAGATTAGGTTACTTATTAATATAAAGATATCAAACAGTTATTTCTTCCGGTACATCATAAATATTTCAACCTTCTGCCATCCATATACAGAGGATAAGTAAATACTACTAATAACTTGCAATTTTAACAATGTAATTAACGTCTAAAATTAAAAATACTACTACTATTTTATATCGTGGCATTATTTGTAAAGAATATTGAATTAATATGAAGTAGGCCTATATTTTGAGATATATTTGATTTTTCACAATTGAAATTAAACGATCTTTACAATTGGTTAATTTTGAAAGTGGTGTAAGTCCATTTGCAGCTTGTAATTATATATTAGTTTAGTCAAATTCGCCTAAAACAAATTTATATAACTAAATTAGATATTGATAAAGAAGTAGAAACATTCACCGATTTCATATCATTTGTCTAGATTTTTAAATTAACAGATATGCAAACCTTTCATTTTCTCGAAACAATAGAAAATGGACTTACACCACTTTCAAAATAAACGGCCCATATATTATATGTATAATATCTTATTTATCTTCGTTTCTGTTTGTCACTTTTATCATCGAAAAGCGATATACCCAGTAAGGACCTCTTCCTCAAATTATATTTGGGGAAAATTTAGGGTTAGATTGAGCAACCCAGACAAACAAGGACTACCAGATATCTATTTCTTTATGACAACGACTTATGTTAAGCTATGGATTCAATGTATTTCGACAGTAAAGGCGAGTTTTCAAGATTTGAGCTTTCTGAAAGCATTAACAAGATTACGAAAATAATATTAAAAAAAAAATTTAAAAACAACGCTTCTATATATTTACTAAAAAGAGTAAAATAATTTTGTACAAGTTCTTTAAATTTATATTAAAAATAAATATATGTTACTAAAACTAAAAGAGTTGGGCGCGCAAATTTACAATCTCTCTCAATTTCCATTGCAGAGGATTCATTATCCTTTCACCGATCCGTCATTATGAGAAAAGCCATGAAAGGTAAGATAATTAATCTATATATACCAGGTACAATAGGTTCTGGTTACTTTGGCCTTGCCGCGTAACTATTTAGACTAACTACCCGCCACGGCCAAAGTAACCCACTTCTAAGGTATATAATGGATTCATAAAACATATTCATACATTAGCCACTTAAAATTTGCGCGCCCAACGCTTTTAGTTTTAGTAACATATATTTATTTTTAATATAAATTTAATGACAAACAACTTGAGAGGTTTTTCTAATGACTGAACTCTAGTCATGAAGATCGTCGCATAGTCGACCGAAACGTCGCTGTGAGTTCTCTATTAAAGAAATAAATCTAGCTGCTCGGCCTTTTATTTTTCTACTACATATTGATTCAGCTATTCACCTCGCTAACATAATATAAATTTAAAGAACTAGTTTTGGTGATGGGTAGGCAGCCAGGATTAGAAATAAAACACGAAATTTTATCTCATTCTACTCGTCGACGTTTCGGGTGCTAATCGCCCCCTTCCTCAGGACCTGGTCGACAATTTTTAATTTTAGAAAAATAAAATATACATTGCAAATATACATAAATATTAGAAGTTATTAGAAACTTCTTTTCATTTGCTACTTACTGAGCAGGTGTCAATTATAATTTCATCGAGCCGCTCTTGCCCACTTCCTTCCTAATGACGATTCCTGACTGTTCGACACCTGCCGGGCTTTTAGTAGAAGGTCGAATTAGCAGCCTTCAAGCCGGTTGTCGATGGCGATGCTCAAATTTTCACATGGATTGTTTTTGATAACCTTTTGTTATATATACCCCTATCTCCCTCTCTTTATAAACTTGTACACTAAGGGGGGCCTGAGGCCCTATGTACATTTTAAAGAATAAATAAATAAATAACAAAACGATGTCATTTGTTGTGATTTAAACATTTTTATTACAATGTGTAATTTTAAGTAGCAAGTATGCTTTCATTCAATACAAGGTGTTGTTGAAGCAAATGTCTCGATTAGAATGAATAGTAGTTATTTCCTTTCTTTTGTCTTATAATAAAATTTTCAATTATATAATTAGATCGCTTTTGCTAATTAGTTTATTTTTAAACAAATCTTTCAAATAAAGAATTATTATTTTTTTCTTTTTTAATATTTCCCCCTCCCCTTTCTTAGTTAAATTAACATTTTTTAATCAAGTTCGTATGTACATCCATTTAATTAATATTGTACTTAAACGAATAAATAAATAAATAAATATATATGTAATATATATATAGAGAGAGAAAGTATTGGATTCATGTCAAAAATTCGATGTCGAGATTTTGATGGATCTTCACGTTTTGAGGTCCCCTGAATCCAAAAAAGTGGTTTTCGCGACATGGTCTGTCTGTGTGTGGGTGGGTGGGTGGGTGGGTGGGTGGGTGGGTGTGTCTGTGTTCAATTTTAAGCATGAAGGAATTGAGCTACGAGGTTGAAATTCTATATTTAAATTAAACACCCCCCGGGACCGGAAAAATAAGCTTTTAATCAAAATCGGCCAAAGAATACTAGTACTTTACTGATGTACTTTTTCAGTTTTTTTCGATTTTCTCAAAATTTGCTCCAACGATTTTTTTTAAAAATCAAAAATCAATTATTTTTTAGATGCTCTTTAAAATGTATATTCTCATTTTGCGATTGAAATCTTCTGAAGACCACTTTACTCTTGTATTTCATAGGGAAGATAGGAGAAATGGTTGCCATGGTAACAAAATATAAATATTTTCCCATACTTATAAATTTTACATCTGAATTCAAATGTTACGTACTGTCATTGTCGGGAACTAAATATATGTCGACACAAAAAATCTGCTGTGCGCCAGTCACACCAGATTTTTAAATTTTATTTTTATATTATTTTATTTTGATGTGTGGTTTTCCTTAAAAAATTCCCTGACCCCTAGTGTATATGTAAACCAATATATTGGCTTATATAATTTTTATTTTACCTTAATGTGCAATTCCTTCGCAACGACTGAAACGGCTAGAGACGCGTGGTTAGCCGATAATGACTGCTTCTGTTTATGTGAATGGAACCCATGCCTATGGCGCATCTGAAGCGACTGAAACGACTCTTACTACTGCACTGCTACCGTGAGCAGTCAAAGTCGCAGGAGTCCTAACTGTAGCACGCCGCCATTTGCAAAAAAAAAAAATCAAATATTCAATAAAAAAACAGCAAGCCGTCAAGCAATCGAAGCTTTATAGGAATTCATACAAGCATCTCGAGACGCGCTGCTTTGGTCGCGCTTCTGCAGGCGAAGATCTCTAGCCGTTTCAGTAGTTGTAAAGGAATTCCACCTTCCTCCGTTATCACTTACGCAATACTCGAATAATAACCAATAGATAGTTAGCTCTATTAAATACAATATCTAAGAAAGTAAAAATATGTTCGCTTAATGCGTTATTCAGCATATTCAAGGTAAAATATTATTATTACTCGGCTTATTATCATACTTAAAGCGAGCGGGGGGGGGGGGAACCTCCCCTTGACAACGCCCCTGATTAAACTACAGAATATATAATTTATTTCAAGGGAAAGACAAAATGGGATATAAAGAAAGTCAAAAATCTATTTGTCCTGTTTCATTTCTGTTAGAATAGAGAACATATTGCTTGCTACAAACATGTTGAGAAATTCTCTCTTTCTTCTTTTCGCTTTTGGACTCATTTGGGGATGTAAATCCACTAAAGTCGAATCTTGTTATAAAGGTTGGTATCTATAGGCATATACAAATTTTATTTTTATTTTTCTTAACAATAAATGTTAATACATAAAGAGAAAGTATTGCATTCAATTCAAAAATTTGGAAATGGGAAATTTTGAAAACACTACTAAAACTAAAATATAGGGTAAGAGAAAGTAAAAGTTTGCTGAACAAGACGTCACGGACGAACGGAAAACTAATCGACGACAATTCTCATCACATGGATCAACGTTATTATAGAATCAAAAGATAGGAATCATATAATGTAGGTCTAAATTTAAATTTTCCATTGCTATGGGGAAATTGTTTATCGTCAACAACAGACAGACACACAGACAAACACAGACAGACCATTTCGCGTAAACCACTTTTTTGGATTCAGGGGACCTTAAAACTTGAGATCCATCAAAATCTCGACATCGAATTTTTGATATGAATCCAATACTTTTTCTTTCTATATATATATATATATAAGTATATTAACATATACATCTAGATAAGAGAAAGTAAAAAACTTAAAAAAAAAATGCTTTTATTTAAATTGAACTAAAAAGAGAGAAATAATTTAATTGTTCTTGTTAAAATTGTTGAATATTTATGACTTCAAATAAAAGGGTGGGGAGCATCAAAGGGATTCCGAGGCTCTAAGAAAAGACAATTCCTTAAGCTATGAGCGCCACACGCTTTTATTTTAAGTCATAAATATTCAACAATTTTAACAAGAACAATTAAGCTTAAATTAAATTAAATTATTTCCTTCTTTTTACTTCATTTTAAATAAAAGCATTTTTTTTTAAAGTTTTTTATATTATATTTTACTTTCTCTTACCTATATGTATATGTTAATATACAAATATATAGTAGTCACAAAGCCCGCTTTCGGCGAACAAATGCCTGCCTTCGGCGGGAAAGTTTATTGGCAATTTAGGAAATTTCTATTTATCGCTACTCTCTCTAATTTCCAAGCCCATAATAAAGAAATTTGTTTACTACGATACTCCCTGGTTCATGAACTATATGTGTGACTTAATTCATTCAATAGATTCATTGAAAATTGTGGATTTCTATAGAACATATACATTAGGGTGACCAAATGAAATCAATTGTTGAATTTCCTTATTTTACCCTGCTCAAAAGTTTCCTTTTACAAAAAAAATAAGATGTGCAAAGTTTGCCATCGATCCGAAAATTCTTTCCCGAGGCTCAAAGCCCTTGAAGTTGGCCAAAAATCGATTTTTTTTCTAACATTTTCGATATTTTCTATTACAATACACTAACTTAAACAAATATTTTGAGCAGAGCCCTCGATAACTTAAAATAATATTTTGGTGACCTCTATAACTTAAAGTATTTCTTTACATATCATCGAAAAAATAGTTGATGCAGAAAATCAAAAATACATGAAGCAGAAAAAAATTACTGATTTTTTTGTAAATAAATAATTCTATTAATTTAATTTATATTTAACTAAACTATTCTAAATAAACAAATAGATCAAACGAAATTCCTTTTTCACTCACGTGCCCAAAGTCAATAAACCTCGGTACGTTAAAAATTATATTCAATAACCTCTCTAACTTCAACTCTCGATAAGTAAAAAACTCGATAACTCAAATTTCTAACCGTTTCCCTTGAACTTTAACTTATCGAGGTTCTACTGTATTTTCCCATGTTATGTCGATTATGAAAAAAACCTAAAAAAAAATCTATTTTTAATCGATTTTCGATTTTTACTTTCTCGATTAGAATATAAAGAGAAAGCATTGTAATCGTAAAAAAATTCGTGTGTGTGTGTGTGTGTGAGCACGATTGCTTAAAAACCAAAGCAGCTAGATGGATGGAATTTGGTATATGCTCCTTACACTCAAATTGTAGATTTCTATCAACTTGTTGGAGTAAATAAAAAAATAAATAAAATAAAATAAATATATTATGATAAAATCGCAATTTTAACAAGTTTTTATACTTTGACATTTTTCCGAAAACATAATAGTTTTTGAATAACAGAAGAAAATGACATTTTTCGTTAATTTTTGTAAAAAATTAAAAAAAAATCATGCAGGTATCATTAAAAAAATCTGGTGTGACTGGCGCACAGCACACAACTTTCTCTTATCTTCGGTAATCGAAAGTTGTGTTCTGTGCTTGTTACACCAGATTTTTTGTGTTGACATGTATTTAGTTTCCGACAGTACGGTACATTCGAATTTCCAAGGTCTTTAAATACACAGGTTGGCCAGAAACTAGTAATCAAACAATTTTCAGGTCAAAGTTTTTGATTGGTCCACGTCAAGAAGCTCCTCTTTGCTTATATTTTTCTATTTGGCAGCTTTGTTGACTGTTTATAAACTAGTTCACATTCATTTTGTTTTATTTGCAAATTGTATAGTTGCGGACTAAACTAATTTAGACCCTGGTATTTATACTGCTTTATTAGGCCTAATAATATGCTCTGTATAAATTTTTATAAATGGTTTGTTTCGAACGATTTTTTACAAAGGGAGTAGCTCCATGACGTCACTCTTTTGAAATGCAAAAAATATAAACAAACCGAGTTTGACCCCCCCTGCGAATTTCAAGATGTAAAATTTATAAGTATGGGAAAATATTTATTTTGTTACCATGGCAACCATTTCTCCTATCTTTTCTATGGAGTACAAGAGTAAAGTGGTTTTCAGAAGATTTCAATGGTAAAACGAGAATATACATTTTAAAGAGAATCTAAAAAATAATTGATTTTTGAATTTAAAAAAAAATCGTTGGAGCAAATTTTGAGAAAATGGAAAAAAATTGAAAAAGTGCATTAGTAAAGTACTAGTACTCTTTGGTCGATTTTGTACAAAATCTTTGTTTCACGTCCCATGGGGATGCCTAACTTGAATATAAAATTTCAACCTCCTAGCTCTTTCCGTTCTTGAGATATTTTGTTCACAGACACACAGACCACGTTGCGAAAATCACGTTTTTAGATTCGCGAGACCTCAAAACTTGTATATCCATCAAAATTTCAACATCGAATTTTTGACATGAAAACAATACTTTCTCTCTCTATATATATTAACATATATAGAGGTAAGAAAAAGTAATAAGTAAAAATTTTTGAGGTTTTTGCACCTCTCTCTCCTTCCAAGTTAGCAGAGGGTATACTTTCCAGGTAAAAAGTTATATGACTGGGCTATTAAGGCTAATTCCTCAATGTTATTAAATAGGCCTAAACTTTAAAGGACCTTAGCGACCCTTAAAATCATGCTAAAAAATTCGCAAAAAAAGTGTGTTAAAAAGAAAAACTTCGACCAGTGGCGTACCGAGGGGGGGGGGGGGGGGTGGCGGTCCGCCCCAGGCCCCGAGCCGGCATAGGCCCCCATATATTTATAAAAAAAAATTTAATGAAAATTTCCCTTTGAGAGGCCCCGGGGCCCTCAGGGCTCAAGTAAAAACCAAATTTAATGAAAATTTTCCCTTGAGAGGCCCCGGGGCTCTCAGGGCTCAAGTAAAAACCAAATTTAATAAAACTTTTCCCTTGAGAGGCCCCAGGGCCCTCAGAACCCAAGCAAAAACAAAATTTAATGAAAATTTCCCTTTGAGAGGCCCCGGGGCCCTCAGAACCCAAGCAAAAACAAAATTTAATGAAAATTTCCCTTTGAGAGGCCCCGGGGCCCTCAGAACCCAAGCAAAAACAAAATTTAATGAAAATTTCCCTTTGAGAGGCCCCGGGGCCCTCAGGGCTCAAGTAAAAACCAAATTTAATGAAAATTTTCCCTTGAGAGGCCCGGGGCTCTCAGGGCTCAAGTAAAAACGGAAAAATTTAGATAAAAAAAAAAAACAAAATTTAATGAAAATTTCTTTTTGAGAGGCCCCAGGGCCCTCAGAACCCAAGCAAAAACAAAATTTAATGAAAATTTCTCTTTGAGGCCCCGGAGCCCTTGGGGTTCAGGTATATACGGTATTTTAAAAATATTTTTGTGTATGGAGGAGAGGGATATTTAAAGATGAGCACCCCCCTCAAAAAAAAATTCAATATAAGGCCCCTCTTCTAGTGCCGCCCCAGGCCCCCAACTGCCTCGGTACGCCTCTGACTTCGACCAACCCTATACGATATTTGTTTCTGTAACCAATCTCGTGGGTCGCAAAAATGTTCAAAGCGGGGCGCGGATTGACCACCCCTGTGCTATTATCTCGCCAAGATTGTCGGTGACACCCTGTAGTTAAAATTAATTAATTTAATCACTAAATTAATTATGAATAATGAATATTTTTTTTAGAAAAAGAGTTTCCAGACGGTGAAGTTCAAATTGGCGACTGTGACGAACCTCCTTGTGATCTGAAAAGAGGAACTAATGTTTCCGTTGAGATAAAGTTTAAAACTGGTAAGTAATTAATGAATGATATTACAAATTTCTAAATTTGATATTAAAAAATTTCAAATTCATTTTGAATGAAAAAATTTTTGTATTGTAGTTTTTTTTTTTGTCGATTGTTTTTCGAAGAAAACTCAAAGGTTAAAAGTATCGTCAATTGACAATCAGAATTCCAACCCTCACTACCGAATCGATGCTTGTATATGTTGAAATATCGAATTAAATAATATTTTAAATGATACACTAGGTGATATTTTCAAGTTTTAAAAAGTGAAATAATATGCTCATTACGACATCAGGGCCGCAGAAAGACATAACGGGCCCTGGGCTACTTAATAATACTTCCTCCCTCCACCCTAAAAGTTTTTTTTTTAGTTTGTTAAAGGCTATTAAGCGTCTTGTGTGATGCAAAATTGTCAATTATAGAGTCCAAGTTAGCTTTCCTCGTAAATTCTGTTTCCAAAGCTAGAACACCAGACTCGATAATCTGCCCTGACACTCAGTAGATCAAGCAAATAATTTTTAACTTTGCCCATCAACCGTAGGTTAGGTAGGTAGGTATAGTTTATGTAATCGTAAAAAAAAGTATCTGGCAAAATGCGTTTTGAGATCCCCAGAGTTTTGAGATCCATTTAAGTACTTTTTGGAATAATGTCAGTGAATGTGTGTGTGTGTGTGTGTGTGTGTATGTCTGTGGTAATTTTTTTCGTCAACGTGAACTCAAAAAATATTTGTTCAATTGTTTTGAAATTTTGCACCCATAAACTAGGGGTAGAGGCCAAAAACTGAATATCATTTGGATACCAAATGGCTTAAATAAGAATGCCTGGACCCCCAATATGTATACGCGTATTAATCAATAATGGATATCGTAAAAGTCTTATATGGCCTGAGTTGCCGAAATGACTGTGTGAATGTGTGTGTGAGAGTGAATGAAAAAAGTGTGTGTTAAAAAAAAGAAGTTGATGTTATGAAATGGAAGAGAGCAAGTACAGGTGCAGCAAATAAAGAGAGCCTTAGAAATATATACAAATTTAAATAAAACAACACTGATGCAAAATTCAATTACAATAAGATCTTACTAGTCTTATATACTAATTAGGCACAAAGTTGTTTTTACGGCACGAATTTGTGTACATGAATATATATATATATTTATTTTTTATTTATATATGTAAACAAACCTCAAACATAGTTGAAAGGTGTTTGTCATTTTCAAAATTTAATAAAGATTATAGACAAATTCAGATATTGAAGATATATTTAACCGTTTAGAAGATATGAGTGAAAAAGTGAAAAAATATCGTAAAATTTTTGAAAAACATCGAAAAAATGTGTTTTTTCGCTCTTAAAAAAAAAGTGGTACAACTTTTTTAAGATTTTGGATTTTTCTGGTTGGTTTAGAGAATTCTGGATCGATTGCAAAAAATCCCATATCTCTAGGTGGTCTAGAAGTACCTTAATCAAAAAAACGTCTTTTCAGCTTTATTATAATATATAATAGATAGATACATATATATATATATATATATATATTGATTGGTAAGAGAAAGTAATATATCACCTAATGTATCAATTAAAATATTATTTAATTCTATACCATGTTTCATCTAGAGTCTACGGTCGGGAGTTTATCTATTTTGTTTTAAAATTCCATTATTTTTTAAAGCATTTAAAAATAAATCAAATTTCGAATAATTGTGAAATATCAATTTGTAAAACAGAATCTGAAAAGCGTTTTGATTTACACTCTCTGAAAAACAATCAGGAAACGTCAACTTGAAAAAAAAAAAAAAAAAAAAACATTCTTTTCACAAACATTAGGCTTATAGACATATTTCTCGTATTTATATTATTCCGAAACATTAACTCCTCCTATGTTTTTGTTCAGATAAAGATGTGATAGTAATATCAAGCTATTTAGGTGCTTATTATCGTGGTAACGAAACGTTCTCTATAGATGATAATAAAGCTTGTCTTTATGCTTACGACTCAAACGGAACAGAACACCTAGGATGTCCTCTGGATAAAGATGGAGAATATTTATATAAATCCTCCGTTGAAATTAAATCTGAATATGAAACAGTAAGTATTCAAAAGATGAAACAATCCTGCCGGGAAAGAAAATTTTAATTAAATAAATTTGCAATTAGAATTTTTCGCTGAATATAGAAGGAACCGGAGAATAAAACCAGCATATAATGGACGCCTCTCACATCAATTTAATTCGTACCTGTCGAAATATCTATGAATGAAATTGATGAGGTGTCCATTACATGCTGCTTTTATTCTCCGGTTCCTTCTATAAAAAAATTTGTTATATATGAGTAATTGTAAAGTGCTAGCTTATACCATGGGGTCTGACCCGCCAGGCGCGTGTACTTTTTAAGACATAGATACATAGTATTAAAACGTACACGCGCCTTGCGGGTCACTCTGAGAAATTGTTTTAAAACTT
This sequence comes from Euborellia annulipes, assembly GCA_023213315.1. Classification (NCBI taxonomy): domain Eukaryota; kingdom Metazoa; phylum Arthropoda; class Insecta; order Dermaptera; family Anisolabididae; genus Euborellia; species Euborellia annulipes. The sequence continues at coordinate 41,041 of JAKCPI010012323.1, read as the reverse complement.
ACACAAATAAATGTATCATATGTATATATGGGGCATTCCACGCCAACTCGACCACTTCTGAACCCGACCATTTTGATTTGGCTGAAACTTTGTCATCTTTTTGTACCCTATTGAAAACGTGTCTGAGAATTTTTCAGATTTTTTCGACCCAGCCAAAAAAAAGTTATGGCATTTTCAAAAAACATCGATTTTTTTTTCAAATAACCGTAAAACTGTCAAAAATTAACTTATCGGGACGATTTTTTTTTTGAAATTTTTGTCTTTAAATGTACTTTTCAGAAAAAAATATGACAAAATTTACAGATTCATCTTAAACGTTTTTTTTTGACATTTTCGGAAAAAAACAAAAATTTCGGGATGAATGACACTTTTTTTTTTAATTTTTTTTTTTTATAAAAAACTTTGATTTTTTCTACAAATTCTCTGAAAATTTCAGAGTGGGATTATTTCGCGTTCTATTTTTTTTATTTTTGAAAAAAAAAAATTTTTTTTTCTCCGCTTATTTATCATGATGTTGCTCTTAAATTCTTCCAGGACTGCCCGAGATTCTAGAAAATTGAAGAAAAATAATAATAATAATATTTAGAGGTGATGAAAATCGAGAAAATTCCATTTATCCTGAAAAAGATAGAAATTAGTTGTGTATTCAACTACTGAAGAATTTGAAGCGTCAAGTAAAAGCTTAGAAACATGGGCATAACTAGGGGGGTGCCAGGGGGGCCGGGCTTCCCCAGAAAGCTCCTTGCCCCAAGAAAAATTGAGAAAATATGGGGCTTTTCAGGGCCTCCGGAGGATGGCTGGTCCCATGGCCCCCCTTTAATTTTTCTTGGGGCAAGGAGCTTTCTGGGGAGGGCCAGGCCCCCCTGGCACCCCCTAGTTACGCCCATGTTTCTAAGCTTTTACTTGACGCTTCAAATTCTTCAGTAGTTGAATACACAACTAATTTCTATCTTTTTCAGGATAAATGGAATTTTCTCGATTTTCATCACCTCTAACTATTATTATTATTATTTTTCTTCAATTTTCTAGAATCTCGGGCAGTCCTGGAAGAATTTAAGAGCACCATCTTGATAAATAAGCGGAGAAAAAAAAATTTTTTTTTTTTCAAAAATAAAAAAAAAATAGAACGCGAAATAATCCCACTCTGAAATTTTCAGAGAATTTGTAGAAAAAATCAAAGTTTTTTATAAAAAAAAAAAAATTAAAAAAAAAAGTGTCATTCATCCCGAAATTTTTGTTTTTTTCCGAAAATGTCAAAAAAAACGTTTAAGATGAATCTGTAAAATTTTGTCATATTTTTTTCTGAAAAGTACATTTAAAGACAAAAATTTCAAAAAAAAAAATCGTCTCGATAAGTTAATTTTTGACAGTTTTACGGTTATTTGAAAAAAAAATCGATGTTTTTTGAAAATGCTATAACTTTTTTTTGGCTGGGTCGAAAAATCTGAAAAAATTCTCAGACACGTTTTCAATAGGGTACAAAAAGATGACAAAGTTTCAGCCAAATCAAAAATGGTCGGGTTCAGAAGTGGTCGAGTTGGCGTGGAATGCCCCATAGATACTATTTTTCCCTCAATGACTTGATTCTCATGCATTTTATAAGTTTGTAAAACGCTCCACAATTTGATGCACTGACAATGAGAATGGTTTGCGTTAGGCATACCGAAATATCTGTAAATAAATTATTTTAACGTGGAAAGCAATTACTGGTTATTTCTTCTCCAAAACCTTATCAGCAGCGGCTTAACTAGCCTTTGAGAGCGGATAGGGTGAAGCTCAACTGGGGTGCCGTTTTTCGTTCAAACTTTTTTTTTTTATAGTAATTATTCGAATCGCGTTCGATCTTTTTTTTGTAATTTTTTCTCCGGATTTGTGATATAAAATGAATTTATTATCAAATTTCAAAAAAAAGCCGGAGATTTTAGGAAAAAGTCCGAAAGCCGGATGCGCGAGGGGCGCCCAAAGTTTGATGCGCCTGGGGCGGGGGAGGGCACTTCGCCCCCACTTGGATACTGCTTATCAGTAAAATCTTTCGTGAAAATTATTTGAAGTACATTTTACTAATGTATTTCAGATTTTTACTTATAATATGCTAGTGGTCAAGTTTGGAACTAGGGTGCTATGAGAAACTAAATATAACTCGACACAAAAAATGGGGTGACAAGCACAGTACAGTACTTGCCGCAAAGCAAGATAAAGTTGTGTGCTATTCGGCCAGTCACACCAGATTTTTACTTTTTTGATATTAATATTGACGGGGATCGAGATAAGATAGATAGATAGATAGATTCGCTCGTAGGAGTGTGTATTGCACTGCGATCTCCAGGATCTATTGTGCCCCCCTTTTCTATCATCCTCCTACGGTATAAGTCCCCGTTCAGAGTATCTTTTCCAGTCCGGTGGCTTCCAAAAAGCTAAGGATCTGGCGCGGTTCTTAGGATGGAAGCTCCTTCGATGACAGACAATATGCTCCCCAAATTCTTCTTCTTTTGTGGATCAGAGCTCCACAATCCTTGACGAGATGAGCTGGGGTCTCTTCTGCTGATTCACAGAATCTGCATATGTCAATTTCTTCAAGATCCAGTTTCTTCAGGTGTCCCCTGAGTCTGGAATGTCCTGGTAAGAAACCTGTCAGTATTCTCAACTTGTTCTTGCTAAGTTTCAGGCAGTCCGCAGTTCTTTTGTGGTCAAATGTCCCGAGAAGTTCTTTGGATTGCCTAAGTTTTGGATATTCTCTCCATAGCTGTTCTCTTTCGTTCTTCTCCTTTGAATTCAGAATCGCCCGAATGGTGTTTATCCCAATTCCGATAAATGACTCTGGTCCAGTAAAAGGTGTTTTGGGATCGAATGAAACTTGATTACTACAAGTTGAAAAATCTGGTGTAACTGGAATCTCACAACTTTCTCTAATCTTCGGTACCTCAAATTTTGAAGGCAAAATGAGAATATACATTTTAAAGAGCATCTAAAAAATAATTGATTTTCGAATCTTAATCAAAGTTATTAGAGCGAATTTTAATAAACTCGAAAAAAACTGAAAAAGTACCTCAGTAAAGTACTAGTACTCTTTGGCCAATTTTATTCAAAAGTTTATTTTCACACCTTAAATATAAAATTTTCACCTCTTTCTTGCTTTAAATTTTACCCCCTCCCTCCACAGAGTCCATTTTACTGTATTTACGTTTTTGGATACCTTAAGACCTAAAAACGTATATTTCCATCAAAATCTCGACATCGAATTTTGGAAATGAATCTAATACTTTCTCTCTCTATATGATATTAACTTATAGCCTATATAGGTAGGAGAATGTAAAAATTAACAATTTTTTTATTTTTTCTTCTAGAAAACTTATGCTATAAAGTATGTTTTGAATGACCAGGACGAAGAAGAAATGAAGTGTTTTCGATTCAAAGGTAATGTCATTGACTAAAGAAGTTATAATAACATGTAAACTTATAAACATCTGTTTACGTGCTTTGGCTATTTAGATTTTTGAGTTGTATTTCCAAATATTAATAAATATATTGTATTTTTGATTAAAAGTTTTATTAATTCAGAAACATGGTGTTGATTTTTATTTTCCTACTCCTAAACAAATAATTATTTTATTTCTTACTCATCAAACTCTAATACCCATATATGTAATCGGAGAATATTAATTCAAATTACTTTTTGCAAAACACAATTATAATCTTAGCTGAATTGTACCTGAAGAAGGCCACACTGAAGTGGCCGAAACGTTGTAATTTTTACAAATAAACCACAGTTAAACTGAAAATCAAATTCTTTTACTAATAATAACAACTGGGAAAGCCTAAACTCCAAAAAAATCTGTTAAGAATTATTTGTTTTTGTAAAGTGGGAACGAAGGGGGTACGGAGGAGAGGAAAGAAATGAATTTTTTTTTCAGTATGAGGGGGGTTGGGGCGTTGCCACTTAGCTTGTTTGTGATGATTCAGGACCGGGAAGGCTGACGGGTTTTGTAGGCAGGCACCAGGTTGAGATCATCAGGTTAGGAATAGGCTGTAGCAGGTTGAGGCAGCCAGGAGAGGTAGGCTGGTTAGGCAAGTTGAGTAAGCCAGGAGAGGCAGCCAGGTGAGGGAGCCAGGTCAGGAAGCCAGGCAACAGGAGAGATAGAGTCTCAAGGAAGGTCTCGACCTACGTCGCGTCGCCAGTTGACTGCGAGGGCCCTTGTTAGGATGCGGAAGATGCGGCAGGGTGAACTTAGTGATTCCGTTGGATGCGGGAGTGCCCAAAGAGCGCACATACATGATGCCAGGTGTGGGTGACTGCAGAGATGGGAGTTTCAGGAGCAAACGTGTAGCCCATTGATAGTATGAGAGGGAGAGAGAGAGAGAGAGAGAGTAGCTGTTTTTTTTGTTTTATATTCTTTGTTGATTTCTTTGACTTTTTTTTTTACTAACATGAAATGGGCTTCAATATTCTAGTGTAAATAAACAACGTATTACTTTCTCTTACCTATGTATATATGTAATATATATATATAGAGAGAAAGTATTGGATTCATGTCAAAAATTCGATGTCGAGATTTTGATGGATCTTCACGTTTTGAGGTCCCCTGAATCCAAAAAAGTGGTTTTCGCGACATGGTCTGTCTGTCTGTCTGTCTGTCTGTGTGTGTGTCTGTGTGTCTGTGAACAAAATATCTCAAGAACGAAAAGAGCTAGGAAGTTGAAATTTTATATTTAAGTTAGGCACCCCCCATGGGACGTGACACGAAGCTTTTGAACAAAATCGACCAAAGAGTACTAGTACTTTACTGATGCACTTTTTCAGTTTTTTTTCGATTTTCTCAAAATTTGCTCCAACGATTTTTTTTTAAATTCAAAAATCAATTATTTTTTAGATTCTCTATAAAATGTATATTCTCATTTTGTGATTGAAATCTTCTGAAGACCACTTTACTCTTGTACTCCATAGAAAAGATAGGAGAAATGGTTGCCATGGTATCAAAATATAAATATTTTCCCATACTTATAAATTTTACATCTTGAATTCAATTATACCCTACTGTCGGAAACTAAATACATGTCGACACAAAAAATCTGGTGTGACAAGCACAGTACACAACTTTCGATTACCGAAGGTAAGAGAAAGTTGTGTGCTGTGCGCCAGTCACACCAGATTTTTTAAAGAATTTTTCTACTATATTTTCTTTTAATATTCAAGTAATCACAATCAAAATAGCTAAATTACAGTTTATTTAGCTGATAAACAATGGATCATGATAAAAATGGATCAAGAAAAAAACTCGAAAAAGTAAGTTAAAACACCTTTTTTAAAGGTTAAATTCATCTTCATATTTCTTCGAAATTTTCTTTATTTTTAGAGATATTTAGTCCAAATTGTCTTTCCGCGCTCTTATTTAGGCTAATAAAGAGAAAGGATAAAGAAAGGAATACGAAAAAATCTGGTGTGACTGGCGCACAGCACACAACTTTCTCTTACCCTTCGGTAAGAGAAAGTTGCGCACTGTGCTGGTCACACCAGATTTTTTGTGTCGAGATATATTTAGTTTCCGATAGCACCTTAGTTTCAAACTTGCATTTTAAATGTTGACTGCTTGAAATAAACTATGGTTATTTTTCAAAATTTTAATCTCATATTTGGACATTTTATACACAATATAGAATCGTAAATAAATACAAAATTTCATAAGAATTGGAAAAAAAAATTTTAAATGTCTAAAAAGTTCCAAAGGGGACCCCCTTTTGAATCGAAATTAACATACAAATCCCTATAGGAAATTAACATTGTTTCTATGCGAAGATAAGGTGGAAAGGGAATTTAAATAAAAAGAGTAGAGAGAGACGATAATGTTTGCAAGTGGGAGAGATATATATATATGTTTTCTTGGAAACAATTAAAAACAGAAATAAAATAAAAATAAATGGGAATTTAAATAATAATTGATTTTTAATCTAATAAAAAAGAAAAAGATTTAAATTCCGTTACCATGGCAACCATTTCTATCTTTCCTATGAAGAACAAGAGTAAAGTGGTCTTCAGAAGATTTCAACGGCAAAATGAGAATATACATTTTAAAGAGCATCTAAAAAATAATTGATTTTTGAATTTTAAAAAAAATCCTTGGAGGGAATTTTGAGAAAATCGAAAAAAACTGAAAAAGTACATCAGTAAAGTACTAGTACTTTTTGGCCGATTTTGTTCAAAAGCTTATTTTGAGCGTGTGGGAAGGTACCTAAGTTAAATATAAAATTTCAATCCGGTAGCTCAATTCCTTCATGCTAAAAATCTGTCCACACTCACGCACACACGCACACACGCACACACGCACACACGCACACACGCACACACACACGCACAGACCAATTTGCGGGACCCACTTTTTTGGACTCAGGGGACCTCAAAACATGTATATCCATCAAAATCTCGACATCGAATTTTTGACATGATCGCAATACTTTCTCTCTCTATATATTTCATATATAGGCTAAGAGAAAGTAAAAGTCATTATCATTGAAAACGAGACACTATAATATTCTTTATTCGCGCCATTAATATTTGCGTGTATGTGTAAGTAAAATAGGTTGGTAGGCTACACTTTAAAAAAATTGATTTTATTGCATTTACTTTGTGTACCAGGAACAGGTCGGGTTAGCAAAATCAAAACTGTTTATTTACTCAATCAAGACTACAGAATAACATATAAACATATATAACAATCGGTTATATAAACATATATAACAATAGGTTCCCTTAGCCCCTCAGATACTTCCCACTATATCTCCCCTTTCTTCTTCTTTTCTTTTCTTTTTAATTTTTTTTCTTTTCCTCTTAAGGCGACAGCCGGTGGGCTGATTCTTAATCCATATCTTGACCGCACTTCCCTATCTTCCCTTTCATTCACTTCTCTTTCATTTCTCTCCTCTTCTTGCGTTTGGCTGCTCCTGGTTCTCCCCTCTCCCTAAGACGGCCCTTTTACTTCCTCCCTTCCTTCTTTCCCTTGCTTGAACTCATAAATTTACTCATCTTTCTCCTCTTCACTGCTTTGGTGCTGCACCCGAATCATCTGGCTTGAGTTCCTCCTTAACACTCTTCATTTACATTTATGTTAAACGCTCTTGACTCCTTTGTTTTTCTCAGCACTATCCCGTACTTTCCCAGACCAGGCACCCACAGCCTATCCCCAACTCTCAATTCCGGGCTTTCTCGGTCTCTAACCCTTTCATTGTAAAACCTTTCACTCTTTTTCTTTTTTCCTCTTCGCTTTTCCTCCAATCCTCAATCCTCTCAGAACGCTCTAGTTTCCTCCACGGTAGTGTGGACCTTATCCTCCTTCCAAACATCAGTTCAGCTGGACTCCATCCCGTTTCCAATGGGGTAGCATGGTAGGCCATTAGCCTCAAATACGGATCTTTTGACTTTTTTACTATGCTCTTCTGTATTCTTACCCCACTTTCTATCAATCCGTTACTTTTTGGCCATCTGGGGGAGCTTTTTATATGTTCAAACTCATATTCTCCTTCAAACAGTTTGAACCAAAAATTCGAGAATTGTGGCCCTCCATCTGCCCTTAATATTACAGGCATCCCGAATTTCGAAAACACTTTCTTTAACATATGTATCACATATTCGGCTCTCGGCCCTTTTAACTCATCCGTTTCAATAAACTTTGAAAAGTAATCCATAATTATCAAATGGTTCTTCCCATTAAAATAAAATAAATCTACTCCCATGGTATGCCATGCTCTTGGCGGCACAGGGGAGATATTAGGGGCTTGGTGTGGCACAACCTGTTCTCTACACATTCTCTACAATTCATGACAAAATGTTTAATATCGTTACTTATCCCTGGCCACCAAACCGACTCTTGCGCTCTTTTCCGGCATTTGTTTATTTCTAAATGTCCTAAATGAATTCTTTCCAACATGTCTTTTCTCAACACTTTGGGAACTACTATTCTCCCATTTAACATCATTAAGTCCTCCGATATGCTTAGTTATGGCGCAAACTGATACCAGATTTTAAATTCCGCTGGAACATCTGTCTCCCTTGGCCAGCCCTCCATAATCCATTTTCTTATCTCCCCCAACTCCATAACTTTGCTCTGTTCTATCTTGACTTCTTTCGGTCTAGGGTCACTAATTGGCAACTCTGAAATAACCAGCCTTACAAAACTATTTCTTCACTACTTAAACAGTTCGAGACTTCTTTAACTCCAATTCTTTTAGAATTCCTTGACAGGCCATCCGGGACATAAAAATAAATACTTCCCACATGACGAATTTCGTATGTGAACCACATTAACCTCATCCGAAACCTTTGTATTCTAGGGGACAAGTCACTTAAATTCTTTTCTCCCAAGAGTGCCAAAAAGTGAAAGTGAAAAAACAAAATCATACAGGTGTCATTAAAAATCATGTAAATATAAACAAATGAAACAAATGAATGAAAAACTTTCGATTACCGAAGGTAAGAGAAAGTTGAGTGCTATGGGCCAGTCACTCCAGATTTTTTAATGCTGCATCTATAATAAAAAAAAAGACTAAAAAGTTTAAAATAAAAATATATAAAAAACTTACCTTCGGTAATCGAAAGTTGTGTTCTGTGCTTGTCACACCAGATTTTTTGTGTCGACATATATTTAGTTCCCGACAGTACGGAACATTTGAATTCAGATGTAAAATTTATAAGTATGGGAAAATATTTATATTTTGTTAACTATGGCAACCATTTCTCCTATCTTTCCCATGAAATACAAGAGTAAAGTGGTCTTCAGAAGATTTCAATTGCGAAATGAGAATATACATTTTAAAGAGAATCTAAAAAATAATTGATTTTTGAATTTAAAAATACGTCAGTAAAGTACTAGTACTCTTTGGCCGATTTTGATTAAAAGCTTATTTTCACGGTCCCGGGGGTGTTTAACTTATATATAAAATTTCAGTCTCATAGCTCAATTCCTTCATGCTTTAAATTGAACACACCACCCACCCACGCACCCACCCACGCACCCACCCACAGACAGACCATGTCGCGAAAACCACTTTTTTGGATTCAGGGGACCTCAAAACGTGAAGATCCATCAAAATCTCGACATCGAATTTTTGACATGAATCCAATACTTTCTCTCTATATATATATATATTATATATATAGAGATTACATATATACATAGGTAAGAGAAAGTAAAAAATGCTTTTATTTAAATTGAACTAAAAAGAGAGGACCCCAGGCAGTCCGATGATTTTATTTAAGGCATTTGGATACCAAATGACTTTAAAAAAAATGCCTGGACCCCCAATTGATATATTAAACATACTGAGTATCATTAAAAGTCTTGAAAGGCCTCAGTTGCCGAAAAGACTGTGTGAATGTGAGTGTGAATGAGAAAAAAGTGTAAATGTTAAAAAAAAAAAAGTTGAGTGCTGTGGGCCAGTCACACCAGATTTTTTAATGCTGTATCTACGAGTAAAATTGTTGAATATTTAAAATAAATGCGTGGGGCCCTTCAAAGGGATTCGGAGGCTCTAAGAATAGACAATTCCTTAAGCTATCAATGAGCGCCCCACGCTTTTATTTTAAGTCATAAATATTCAACAATTTTAACAAGAATAATTAAATTAAATTAAATTATTTCTCTCTTTTTAGTTCACATTAAATAAAGGCATTTTTTTTTTAAGTTTCATTTATTATATTTTTTATTAAAACTCTTTAGTTAAGTAACTGATTACCCTACCCTTCCTCCGTTATCACTTACGCAATACTCGAATAATAACCAATAGATAGTTAGCTCTATTAAATACAATATCTAAGAAAGTAAAAATATGTTCGCTTAATGCGTTATTCAGCATATTCAAGGTAAAATATTATTATTACTCGGCTTATTATCATACTCAAAGCGGGCGGGGGGGGGGGAGGAACCTCCCCTTGACAACGCCCCTGATTAAACTACAGAATATATAATTTATTTCAAGGGAAAGACAAAATGGGATATAAAGAAAGTAAAAAATCTATTTGTCCTGTTTCATTTCTGTTCAGAATAGAGAACATATTGCTTGCTACAAACATGTTGAGAAATTCTCTGTTTCTTCTTTTCGCTTTTGGACTCATTTGGGGATGTAAATCTACTAAAGTCGAATCTTGTTATAAAGGTTGGTATCTATAGGCATATACAAATTTTATTTTTATTTTTCTTAACAATAAATGTTAATACATAAAGAGAAAGTATTGCATTCATTGCAAGAATTCGATTTTGAAATATTGATGGATATACAAGTTTTGAGGTCCCCTGAATGTAAAAAAGTGATTTTTGCAACGTGGTCTGTGTGTGTGTGTGTGTGCATGTGAACAAAATATCTCAAGAATGAATAGAGCTAGGAGTTTGAACTTTTATATTTAAGTTAGTTACCCCCCTGGCACGTGACACGAAGCTTTTGAACAAAATCGTTCAAAAAATACTAGTACTTTGTTGATGCACTTTTTTTAGTTTTTTTTCGATTTTTCAAAATTCTCTCAAAGGATTTTGATTAAAATTCAAAAATCAATTATTTTTTAGATGCTCTTAAAAATGAATATTCTCATTTTCGCATTGAAATCTTTTTTAAGACCATTTTGTTCTCTTGTACTTCATAGGAAAGATAGGAGAAATGGTTGCCGTGGTCACAAAATATAAATATTTTCCCATGTTTGTAAATTTTACAACATGAATTTTAATATAGATATATTTGTATAACGATGTGTATTCTTGAACTATTTGTGTTTTATAATTATATGTATTTTTGAACTATGGATTTTTTTAATTGTGTGTATTTTTGAACTATGTGTAGTTTATTGTTAAAATATATACTTGTGTGACAAACCATCACTAATCAAGTGTTTGTTTATGTTTTGATATAATGTTTTTGGTTACGATATTTTTGTATTTTTTTTTTTTTTTTTTTTATTTACGGGATAGCCTTAGGCCATTTCCCACTTTTTTGTACATAAATCAATAGAAAGAACATTTTACAAATAACATATAAGAAAATACAGAATATAAAAATACATGCATATGAAGTTAGAGAGAATACAAACAACATAGTAGAAAATAGAAGTTATAAAATTATCTGTAAATACATATGAATATAAACTAAGTAAAAACAATATGCTAAAGAATACAGATTATGAATATATATACCTATCAAATTAGAGGAGTTAGAAATAAATATTAATGTGTATATATGTATGAATATAAAGAATTACAATAATATACGTATAAATAGTAAATAGTTCACACTAAAAAGTTTATCAAATTGTTATTTGATTGTGAATGAAATATTGGGCTATGGCTTTAACTGTCTCTTCTGATGGCTCTTGAAGTATTCTTTGTAGTTGGGGAGGATCACGAAATCGGGGAGGTATTGATTTTTTGAGCAGATATCTAGTCTGACTGTATAATGGACAATGAAAGAGTAGGTGTTCTGGTGTTTGAAGTACAGAGTTGGAGCAGATATTTTTGTATATTATTATATGAATTTTTCTCCAAATAAATATATCTATTTTTGTGTCTCCGAAAAGGTCTTCTATTAATTTAAACATTATCAGTTTATAACTGTGTATTTTTGATTATGTGGTTTTTAGAGTAAAGTGATTTGTAACTATTTTTGTTTTTGAACTTTTTAATTTGTTAATTACTCAAAAAGAAAAACAAAATTGTAAGTCGAAGATGTATGGCCTTGGAGCCAAACATTAAAAAATAAAATAAAAATAAAATATATATCGGGCATTCCACGCCAACTCGACCACTTTTGAACCCGACCATTTTTGATTTGGCTGAAACTTTGTCATCTTTTTGTACCCTAATAATAGTTAGGGGTGATGAAAATCGACAAAATTCCATTTATCCTGAAAAAATTAGAAATTAGTTGTGTATTCAACTACTGAAGTATTTGAAGCGTCAAGTAAAAGCTTAGAAACATGGGCGTAACTAGGGGGTGCCGGGGGGGGGGCTGGCCCCTCCAGAGAGCTCCTTGCCCTAAGAAAAATTGAGAAAATATGGGGCTTTCCAGGCCCACCGGAAGATGGCTGGTCCCATGGTCCCCCTTTAATTTTTCTTGGGGCAAGGAGCTTTCTGGGGAGGGCCAGGCCCCCCCCCGGCACCCCCCTAGTTACGCCCATGTTTCTAAGCTTTTACTTGACGCTTCAAATACTTCAGTAGTTGAATACACAACTAATTTCTAATTTTTTCAGGATAAATGGAATTTTGTCGATTTTCATCACCCCTAACTATTATTATTATTATTTTTCTTCAATTTTCTAGAATCTCAGTCAATCCTGGAAGAATTTAAGAGCACCGTCATGATAAATAAGCGGAGAAAAGAAAAAATTTTTTTTTTTTTCAAAAATAAAAAAAAATAGAACGCGAAATAATCCCACTCTGAAATTTTCTGAGCATTTGTAGAAAAAAACAAAGTTTTTTATAAAAAAAAAAAAATTAAAAAAAATTCAGTCATTCATCCCGAAATTTTTGTTTTTTTCCGAAAATGTCAAAAAAAACGTTCAAGATGAATCTGTAAAATTTTGTCATATTTTTTTCTGAAAAGTACATTTAAAGACAAAAATTTCAAAAAAAAATCGTCCCGATAAGTTAATTTTTGACAGTTTTACGGTTATTTGAAAAAAAAATCGATGTTTTTTGAAAATGCTATAACTTTTTTTTGGCTGGGTCGTAAAATCTGAAAAAATTCTCAAACACGTTTTCAATAGGGTACAAAAAGATGACAAAGTTTCAGCCAAATCAAAAATGGTCGGGTTCAAAAGTGGTCGAGTTGCGTGGAATGCCCCATATATAGATACAAGGGCGGGGGGGGGGGGGGTGGTAAAGGGGGTAATTACCCCCCCCCCCCCCCGAGATTCGAAAAAAATACCTTTTTTTTCGCAAAAAAAATTTATTTTTAATGTAAAATTTTTAAAATTAATACTTAAAAATTTGATGTGTATTTATATTCTGGCAAACAAGTACAGAATGCGCTTTTAAATTACCGAAATTAAAAAAAAATAGTTTGCTGTACGACGAGTCACACCAGATTACCCCCCCCCCGAGAAACACCTCTGGATCCGCCCTTGTATAGATATCAACAGAAACTAATATATAAAGACCGGACAAAAAAAGCATAAAAAAAATGGAAAAAAAGTGCTTAAAAAAGCCTAAAAAACTTGAATAAAAAGTAGTTAAATAAGCATAAAAGTTGAAAAAAAGCATCTCATAAGCAATTTTTACTCATACCAATGGCGTATACAAATTTTTTTTTTTAAAGAAACTAAATTTATTCCGCCCCGCCCTGCGAAAAATTTTTTTTTACAGGGCTATATTTTTTCGCACTGCGGGGTTTTTGGAAAATTTTTTTTTTGGGGCCCCCCTTATATACGTTACTGGTGTATGGGTGTGTGAATGGGAAAAAAGTGTGTTTTTTAATAAAAAAAAAAAAAAAAAAAATATATATAAATAGACCTATTCGTAAAATAAGTTCAAATAAGCACGAAAGGGAAAAAAAGCATGAAAACTCAAAAAAAAGCAAAAAAGCATAGAAAATCTGGTGTGACCTGTCGCACAGCACACAACTTTCTCTTACCTTCGGTAATCGAAAGTTGTGAACTGTGCTTGTCACACCAGATTTTTTGTGTTGAGATATATTTAGTTACCGACAGTAGGGTACATTTGAATTCAAGATGTAAAATTTATAAGTTTGGGGAAATATTTATATTTTGTTACCATGGCAACCATGTCTCCTATCTTTTCTATGGAGTACAATTAGAGCGAATTTTGAGACAATCGAAAAAAACTGAAAAAGTACATCAGTAAAGTACTAGTACTCTTTGGCCGATTTTGATTAAAAGCTTATTTTTCCGTTTTTTATTATTATTTTAAATAAAGAGAACTATAGGTGAATACAAAAATGAAAATAGAAAATTGTTTTTAATAAATTTTTTATAATACCTGCCTGAAGATCGGGCTAAAATAAGAAGTAAACTTCCTTCGTATGGTTTCTCATCAGATGACTCTTGCAACTTCCTAAATTCTATCTAATTTGAAAGTTTAAACTCCTGTAGATTCCGAATGGCTAATCATATCAAACTAAATGAGATGTCATTTGGTGCAGAAAGAAAACCTCTAATAGAATAAATTAAAAAATCCCGAGTAATTAACTGGAAAATTGCCCTCGATCGATTTTTTTTACGATTACATAAACTTTACCTACCTAAGTTGCCGAAAAGACTGTGTGAATGAAAAAAATGTGTGAATGTTTAAAAAAAAAAAGTTTTCTTCGAAAAACAATCGACTAAAGATTTTGATTGGTAGAAACTACAATACAAACATTTTTTCATTCAATATAAATTAGAAATTTTTTAATATCAAATTTAGAAATTTGTAATATCATTCATTAATTACTTACCAGTTTTAAACTTTACCTCAACGGAAACATTAGTTCCTCTTTTCAGCTGACAAGGAGATTTCTTGCAGTCACCAATTTGAACTTCACCGTCTTTAACCTCTGTTCCTAAAAAAAATAGTCATCATTCATAATTAATTTAGTGATTAAATTAATGAATTTTAGCAACAGGGTGCCACCGACAATCTTGGCGAGATGATAGTACAGGGGTGGTCAATCCGTGGCCCGCTTTGAAAAAGTATTGAACCACTCTTTCCAAAACTATATTTAGATTTAATGTAGCTTTTATGGTCAAGTAGCTATGCGTTGCACAAGTAGGGCTATTACTTTCTCTTAACTATGTATATATGTAATATATATATATATATATATATATATATATATATATATATAGAAAGAGAAAGTATTGGATTCATGTCAAAAATTCGATGTCGAGATGGATCTTCACGTTTTGAGGTCCCCTGAATCCAAAAAAGTGGTTTTCGCGACATGGTCTGTCTGTGTGTGTGTTCAATTTTAAGCATGAAGGAATTGAGCTAGGAGGTTGAAATTTTATATTTAAGTTAAACCTCATTAAGCCTCCCTCATCCTTGCCTAGACCTGCCCTTTTGTCATATTTATTCTATTGTTATTATGATTGATTTATAGATAGGGAAGCAAATGAATTGGAATAAAAATGCAAATTGGGAAAAAACATCAAATTATTTCAGTTTTTTTTTAATTATTTATTTATTTATTTATCATTTTTATTTATAGTATGAATATTTAGAAAAATTATAAAATATATAACTATACACAACACATTTATAAATTTTTTTTTTTAAAACATTTTTTAAAGAAAAAAAACATGACATACACAAGAGCGGACACTAGGGTGGGAGGGGGTTTAAAAGGCTCATTGTCTGTCTGTGGCAGTGCGAAGACAGGACAATATTTTTTTTAACAGTATGAGATCATAGCAAAAGTGACGGCAGGAGGCCGAAACAAGGATTCGGCGAGAATGGCCAGGTTGAAGACCGGACAAATTTATCAATGCGAGGCTAAATACAGGTTAAAATTTATTGCTCCAGGATAAAAGCAGGACAGAATTTACGACTTCAGGGCAAAGCAAGGACAATTTTTTGACTCGGGTTCGCTCTAACGATTTTGATTAAAATTTAAAAAAATCAATTATTTTTTAGATGCTCTTTCAAATGTATATTCTCGTTTTGCCCTCAAAATTGTTTGAAGCACACTTTACTCTTGTGCTTCATAGGAAAGATAGGAGAAATGGTTGCCATGGTAACAAAATATAAATATTTTCCCATGTTTATTAATTTTACATCTTAAATTCTAATATATTGGCGGAAACTAAATATATGTCGACACAAAAAATCTGGTGTGACAAGCGCAGAACACAACTTTCGATTACCGAAGGTAAGAGAAAGTTGTGTGTTGTGCGACAGTCACACCAGATTTTTTTTTGATATTTTTTTGCCTAAAAAATGAGGTTTTTCGAGAAAAAAAAACTAATTTTCCAGTTTTTTTTTTTTTTTTTTAAACATTCACACTTTTTTCTCATTCACACACACACAACACACATTCACACTGTCTTTTCGGCAACTTAGGCCATTTAAGACTTTTACGATAACCGTTATTTAATAATATATATTTATTTGTGGTCCAGGCATTCTTATTTAAGCCATTTGGTATCTAAATGGCTTAAATAAAATCATCGGACTGCCTGGGGTCCGAACCCGCGACGCGTCGCGGGTTTGGTATACGAGGTTAGCACGCTAACCTCTACACCAAGCCTCGAGGGCAATTTTCCAGTTAATTACTCGGGATTTTTTAATTTATTCTATTAGAGGTTTTCTTTCTGCACCAAATGACATCTCATTTAGTTTGATATGATTAGCCATTCGGAATCTACAGGAGTTTAAACTTTCAAATTAGATAGAATTTAGGAAGTTGCAAGAGTCATCTGATGAGAAACCATACGAAGGAAGTTTACTTCTTATTTTAGCCCGATCTTCAGGCAGGTATTATAAAAAATTTATTAAAAACAATTTTCTATTTTCATTTTTGTATTCACCTATAGTTCTCTTTATTTAAAATAATAATAAAAAACGGAAAAATAAGCTTTTAATCAAAATCGGCCAAAGAGTACTAGTACTTTACTGATGTACTTTTTCAGTTTTTTTCGATTGTCTCAAAATTCGCTCTAATTGTACTCCATAGAAAAGATAGGAGACATGGTTGCCATGGTAACAAAATATAAATATTTCCCCAAACTTATAAATTTTACATCTTGAATTCAAATGTACCCTACTGTCGGTAACTAAATATATCTCAACACAAAAAATCTGGTGTGACAAGCACAGTTCACAACTTTCGATTACCGAAGGTAAGAGAAAGTTGTGTGCTGTGCGACAGGTCACACCAGATTTTCTATGCTTTTTTGCTTTTTTTTGAGTTTTCATGCTTTTTTTCCCTTTCGTGCTTATTTGAACTTATTTTACGAATAGGTCTATTTATATATATTTTTTTTTTTTTTTTTTTTATTAAAAAACACACTTTTTTCCCATTCACACACCCATACACCAGTAACGTATATAAGGGGGGGCCCCAAAAAAAAAAAATTTTCCAAAAACCCCGCAGTGCGAAAAAATATAGCCCTGTAAAAAAAAATTTTTCGCAGGGCGGGGCGGAATAAATTTAGTTTCTTTAAAAAAAAATTTGTATACGCCATTGGTATGAGTAAAAATTGCTTATGAGATGCTTTTTTTCAACTTTTATGCTTATTTAACTACTTTTTATTCAAGTTTTTTAGGCTTTTTTAAGCACTTTTTTTCCATTTTTTTTATGCTTTTTTTGTCCGGTCTTTATATATTAGTTTCTGTTGATATCTATACAAGGGCGGATCCAGAGGTGTTTCTCGGGGGGGGGGGTAATCTGGTGTGACTCGTCGTACAGCAAACTATTTTTTTTTTTAATTTCGGTAATTTAAAAGCGCATTCTGTACTTGTTTGCCAGAATATAAATACACATCAAATTTTTAAGTATTAATTTTAAAAATTTTACATTAAAAATAAATTTTTTTGCGAAAAAAAGGTATTTTTTTCGAATCTCGGGGGGGGGGGGGGGTAATTACCCCCTTTACCACCCCCCCCGCCCTTGTATCTATATATGGGGCATTCCACGCAACTCGACCACTTTTGAACCCGACCATTTTTGATTTGGCTGAAACTTTGTCATCTTTTTGTACCCTATTGAAAACGTGTTTGAGAATTTTTTTCAGATTTTACGACCCAGCCAAAAAAAAGTTATAGCATTTTCAAAAAACATCGATTTTTTTTTCAAATAACCGTAAAACTGTCAAAAATTAACTTATCGGGACGATTTTTTTTTGAAATTTTTGTCTTTAAATGTACTTTTCAGAAAAAAATATGACAAAATTTTACAGATTCATCTTGAACGTTTTTTTTGACATTTTCGGAAAAAAACAAAAATTTCGGGATGAATGACTGAATTTTTTTAATTTTTTTTTTTTTATAAAAAACTTTGTTTTTTTCTACAAATGCTCAGAAAATTTCAGAGTGGGATTATTTCGCGTTCTATTTTTTTTTTTATTTTTGAAAAAAAAAATTTTTTCTTTTCTCCGCTTATTTATCATGACGGTGCTCTTAAATTCTTCCAGGATTGACTGAGATTCTAGAAAATTGAAGAAAAATAATAATAATAATAGTTAGGGGTGATGAAAATCGACAAAATTCCATTTATCCTGAAAAAATTAGAAATTAGTTGTGTATTCAACTACTGAAGTATTTGAAGCGTCAAGTAAAAGCTTAGAAACATGGGCGTAACTAGGGGGGTGCCGGGGGGGGGGGGGCCTGGCCCTCCCCAGAAAGCTCCTTGCCCCAAGAAAAATTAAAGGGGGACCATGGGACCAGCCATCTTCCGGTGGGCCTGGAAAGCCCCATATTTTCTCAATTTTTCTTAGGGCAAGGAGCTCTCTGGAGGGGCCAGCCCCCCCCCCCCGGCACCCCCCTAGTTACGCCCATGTTTCTAAGCTTTTACTTGACGCTTCAAATACTTCAGTAGTTGAATACACAACTAATTTCTAATTTTTTCAGGATAAATGGAATTTTGTCGATTTTCATCACCCCTAACTATTATTAGGGTACAAAAAGATGACAAAGTTTCAGCCAAATCAAAAATGGTCGGGTTCAAAAGTGGTCGAGTTGGCGTGGAATGCCCGATATATATTTTATTTTTATTTTATTTTTTAATGTTTGGCTCCAAGGCCATACATCTTCGACTTACAATTTTGTTTTTCTTTTTGAGTAATTAACAAATTAAAAAGTTCAAAAACAAAAATAGTTACAAATCACTTTACTCTAAAAACCACATAATCAAAAATACACAGTTATAAACTGATAATGTTTAAATTAATAGAAGACCTTTTCGGAGACACAAAAATAGATATATTTATTTGGAGAAAAATTCATATAATAATATACAAAAATATCTGCTCCAACTCTGTACTTCAAACACCAGAACACCTACTCTTTCATTGTCCATTATACAGTCAGACTAGATATCTGCTCAAAAAATCAATACCTCCCCGATTTCGTGATCCTCCCCAACTACAAAGAATACTTCAAGAGCCATCAGAAGAGACAGTTAAAGCCATAGCCCAATATTTCATTCACAATCAAATAACAATTTGATAAACTTTTTAGTGTGAACTATTTACTATTTATACGTATATTATTGTAATTCTTTATATTCATACATATATACACATTAATATTTATTTCTAACTCCTCTAATTTGATAGGTATATATATTCATAATCTGTATTCTTTAGCATATTGTTTTTACTTAGTTTATATTCATATGTATTTACAGATAATTTTATAACTTCTATTTTCTACTATGTTGTTTGTATTCTCTCTAACTTCATATGCATGTATTTTTATATTCTGTATTTTCTTATATGTTATTTGTAAAATGTTCTTTCTATTGATTTATGTACAAAAAAGTGGGAAATGGCCTAAGGCTATCCCGTAAATAAAAAAAAAAAAAAAAAAAAAAATACAAAAATATCGTAACCAAAAACATTATATCAAAACATAAACAAACACTTGATTAGTGATGGTTTGTCACACAAGTATATATTTTAACAATAAACTACACATAGTTCAAAAATACACACAATTAAAAAAATCCATAGTTCAAAAATACATATAATTATAAAACACAAATAGTTCAAGAATACACATCGTTATACAAATATATCTATATTAAAATTCATGTTGTAAAATTTACAAACATGGGAAAATATTTATATTTTGTGACCACGGCAACCATTTCTCCTATCTTTCCTATGAAGTACAAGAGAACAAAATGGTCTTAAAAAGATTTCAATGCGAAAATGAGAATATTCATTTTTAAGAGCATCTAAAAAATAATTGATTTTTGAATTTTAATCAAAATCCTTTGAGAGAATTTTGAAAAATCGAAAAAAAACTAAAAAAGTGCATCAACAAAGTACTAGTATTTTTTGAACGATTTTGTTCAAAAGCTTCGTGTCACGTGCCAGGGGGTAACTAACTTAAATATAAAAGTTCAAACTCCTAGCTCTATTCATTCTTGAGATATTTTGTTCACATGCACACACACACACACACAGACCACGTTGCAAAAATCACTTTTTTACATTCAGGGGACCTCAAAACTTGTATATCCATCAATATTTCAAAATCGAATTCTTGCAATGAATGCAATACTTTCTCTTTATGTATTAACATTTATTGTTAAGAAAAATAAAAATAAAATTTGTATATGCCTATAGATACCAACCTTTATAACAAGATTCGACTTTAGTAGATTTACATCCCCAAATGAGTCCAAAAGCGAAAAGAAGAAACAGAGAATTTCTCAACATGTTTGTAGCAAGCAATATGTTCTCTATTCTGAACAGAAATGAAACAGGACAAATAGATTTTTTACTTTCTTTATATCCCATTTTGTCTTTCCCTTGAAATAAATTATATATTCTGTAGTTTAATCAGGGGGCGTTGTCAAGGGGAGGTTCCTCCCCCCCCCGCCCGCTTTGAGTATGATAATAAGCCGAGTAATAATAATATTTTACCTTGAATATGCTGAATAACGCATTAAGCGAACATATTTTTACTTTCTTAGATATTGTATTTAATAGAGCTAACTATCTATTGGTTATTATTCGAGTATTGCGTAAGTGATAACGGAGGAAGGGTAGGGTAATCAGTTACTTAACTAAAGAGTTTTAATAAAAAATATAATAAATGAAACTTAAAAAAAAATGCCTTTATTTAATGTGAACTAAAAAGAGAGAAATAATTTAATTTAATTTAATTATTCTTGTTAAAATTGTTGAATATTTATGACTTAAAATAAAAGCGTGGGGCGCTCATTGATAGCTTAAGGAATTGTCTATTCTTAGAGCCTCCGAATCCCTTTGAAGGGCCCCACGCATTTATTTTAAATATTCAACAATTTTACTCGTAGATACAGCATTAAAAAATCTGGTGTGACTGGCCCACAGCACTCAACTTTTTTTTTTTTTTAACATTTACACTTTTTTCTCATTCACACTCACATTCACACAGTCTTTTCGGCAACTGAGGCCTTTCAAGACTTTTAATGATACTCAGTATGTTTAATATATCAATTGGGGGTCCAGGCATTTTTTTTTAAAGTCATTTGGTATCCAAATGCCTTAAATAAAATCATCGGACTGCCTGGGGTCCTCTCTTTTTAGTTCAATTTAAATAAAAGCATTTTTTACTTTCTCTTACCTATGTATATATGTAATCTCTATATATATAATATATATATATATAGAGAGAAAGTATTGGATTCATGTCAAAAATTCGATGTCGAGATTTTGATGGATCTTCACGTTTTGAGGTCCCCTGAATCCAAAAAAGTGGTTTTCGCGACATGGTCTGTCTGTGGGTGGGTGCGTGGGTGGGTGCGTGGGTGGGTGGTGTGTTCAATTTAAAGCATGAAGGAATTGAGCTATGAGACTGAAATTTTATATATAAGTTAAACACCCCCCGGGACCGTGAAAATAAGCTTTTAATCAAAATCGGCCAAAGAGTACTAGTACTTTACTGACGTATTTTTAAATTCAAAAATCAATTATTTTTTAGATTCTCTTTAAAATGTATATTCTCATTTCGCAATTGAAATCTTCTGAAGACCACTTTACTCTTGTATTTCATGGGAAAGATAGGAGAAATGGTTGCCATAGTTAACAAAATATAAATATTTTCCCATACTTATAAATTTTACATCTGAATTCAAATGTTCCGTACTGTCGGGAACTAAATATATGTCGACACAAAAAATCTGGTGTGACAAGCACAGAACACAACTTTCGATTACCGAAGGTAAGTTTTTTATATATTTTTATTTTAAACTTTTTAGTCTTTTTTTTTATTATAGATGCAGCATTAAAAAATCTGGAGTGACTGGCCCATAGCACTCAACTTTCTCTTACCTTCGGTAATCGAAAGTTTTTCATTCATTTGTTTCATTTGTTTATATTTACATGATTTTTAATGACACCTGTATGATTTTGTTTTTTCACTTTCACTTTTTGGCACTCTTGGGAGAAAAGAATTTAAGTGACTTGTCCCCTAGAATACAAAGGTTTCGGATGAGGTTAATGTGGTTCACATACGAAATTCGTCATGTGGGAAGTATTTATTTTTATGTCCCGGATGGCCTGTCAAGGAATTCTAAAAGAATTGGAGTTAAAGAAGTCTCGAACTGTTTAAGTAGTGAAGAAATAGTTTTGTAAGGCTGGTTATTTCAGAGTTGCCAATTAGTGACCCTAGACCGAAAGAAGTCAAGATAGAACAGAGCAAAGTTATGGAGTTGGGGGAGATAAGAAAATGGATTATGGAGGGCTGGCCAAGGGAGACAGATGTTCCAGCGGAATTTAAAATCTGGTATCAGTTTGCGCCATAACTAAGCATATCGGAGGACTTAATGATGTTAAATGGGAGAATAGTAGTTCCCAAAGTGTTGAGAAAAGACATGTTGGAAAGAATTCATTTAGGACATTTAGAAATAAACAAATGCCGGAAAAGAGCGCAAGAGTCGGTTTGGTGGCCAGGGATAAGTAACGATATTAAACATTTTGTCATGAATTGTAGAGAATGTGTAGAGAACAGGTTGTGCCACACCAAGCCTCCTAATATCTCCCCTGTGCCGCCAAGAGCATGGCATACCATGGGAGTAGATTTATTTTATTTTAATGGGAAGAACCATTTGATAATTATGGATTACTTTTGATTTACACACTCTGAGTAACAATCAGGAAACGTCAACTTGAAAAAAAAAAAAAAACATTATTTTCACAAACATTAAGCCCGGTCCAGACGCTCCGTTTTGCACAACCTTTTAAGTCTGCGCGGTCTTAAGACGGAGTGAAAACGTTGTAATTTTGAGTGTCCAGACGGTGCAGTCATATTTGTATTTTTTGCTCAGTCTTGTGTGATATCCTCATGGGGGAGGTTCTCCTGTGGGCAATTTTTGCATGCTCTCTCGTTAGAAAAAAAAGATTAGAACATCTTAGAAGAACGGTTGCATCGATTTCTCTGAATTTTTCTACTAATTTTTCATAAGCTTCCCCTTTTTTCTCCCTGTTACTATACTCCTTCGATTTAACACGCCAAATACATGGGAAACTTTCATAAAGTGCAATAAAATCAGTTAAAAACTCTCTAGAACGTTGCCGAAGGTCAGTCATCGTTAGGGCTGGACGGTAATGGATTTTCATTACCGACCTCGATAATGAAAAAAAAACCGGTTTTTCTCGAAAGTCGGTAAAAATTTTTTACCGCCCGCGGAACCAAAGTTTGCCGCCGCGGAACATTTTTGCGGAACCAAAATTTTTTTCCCGCCCGGAAAAATATTTTTCCTTATTTTTAGAGAGCCAATTTTTTGCCGAAACATCTTTCTTTTTTAGAGACTCCGATTTTTTGCCGAAACATTTGCCGAAACATTTTTTTCCCCTCGCGGAACCAAAATTTTTTCCCGACCGGAAAAATATTTTACCTTTTTTTTAGAGACGCCAATTTTTTGCCGCCGCGGAACCACAATTTGGTTTGCCGCCGCGGAACATTTTTTTCTCGCCGAACCAAAATTTTTTACCGCCCGAAAAAATAGGTTTTTACCGACTTTCGAAAAAAAAACCGGTTTTTATCGAATTAGAGGTTCGTTACCGCGTTTTCGGTAAAAAATTTTTACCGGTTTTTACCGGTAAACCGGTTTACCGTCCAGCCCTAGTCATCGTGGAGTGATTAGGGAAAACTGAGGAACAAAACGATTCGGAACATGGAGCAAGCGTCCACATGCACCGACTTGTCCGCACAGGCCATGGGTTTCAAAACTAATTTGCTCAGTTATCGCTGCAACTGTACTGTCTTCCTGCCAGGCTCAAAACTGCGCAAATTTTACTGTCCACACCAGTGGCGGATTAATGGCATTTTGTCGGGGGGGGGGGGGGCGGATTTTTTATTTTTTTTATTTTTTTTTTATTTAAGGACTTTGACGGCATCTATGGCCATTTAGACCCCTTTCCTATTTATTTAAATTGATTGGTAACAAATTCAATTGAAACTAAAGAGCGGAAATCATAATTTCTTTAGATTACTAGTTTTTTTTAACTTTGTGAATTTCTTCTCGGGGGGGGGGCGATCGCCCCTCGCCCCCTTTAATCCGCCCCTGGTCCACACGCAACGTTTTAACTGCAACGTGTTGAACTGCGCAGACAAAAGGTTGTGCAAAACGTAGCGTCTGGTCCGGGCTTTAGGCTTAAAGACAAACTTCTCGTATTTATAT
Source organism: Euborellia annulipes (assembly GCA_023213315.1). Taxonomy (NCBI): domain Eukaryota; kingdom Metazoa; phylum Arthropoda; class Insecta; order Dermaptera; family Anisolabididae; genus Euborellia; species Euborellia annulipes. The sequence continues at coordinate 16,741 of JAKCPI010012323.1, read as the reverse complement.
TATTCAGAAACATTGACTCCTCCTATGTTTTTGTTTAGATAAAGATGTGGAAAATGTATCAAGTGATGTAACGGCTTCTTATTTGAGTACGCAAGGGTTCAAAATTCATGATAACAACGCTTGTGATGATGTTTACGACTCAAACGGAGAAGAACACCAAGAATGTCCTCTGAAAAAAGATGGAGAATATTTATATAAATCCTCCGTTGAAATTAAAAGTAAATGGTTAATCTTTACTATAAAGTTCGCTCCCACCAGAGAGCGCTGGCTTACAATTGACTAGTTCTTTTTAGCTCCTCGTTCATGATTCTTTCGTTCTTTTCTTTAATATGCATGTTTTTTTTAAATATTCTTGATGAACATTTTTTAATCTAAAAGAGAACCGACCTTAATTACCGAAGGTCTCGAGCCGCCCCCGGCGGCTCTCGGACAAGGGATCCCTGCAAGTTCTTTAAAATATTCTTGATGAACAATTAGGTCGGGACCCCTGAAGTTGTTTTGTCACTAGTGTCGACTTCGGTTCGGTTCGGCTCGTCTCAGTTCGGTTCAAAACCATCCAGTTAGAAGCGATTCGGTAGCTTTTAAAAAAAATTTTCGGGCCCGAAGGGACCGAAAATTTATTTTAAGGGCTACCGAATAGCTTCTAACTGGATGGTTTCGAACCGAACTGAGCCGAGCCGAACCGACCCGAAGCCGAGAATTCCCTAGTTGTTTTGAATTTTTTTCTAAAAATAAAAGAACCGAACTTAAAACCGAAGGTCTCGAGCCGCCTCCGGCGGCTCTCGGACAAGGGATCCCTGCAAGTTCTTTAAAATATTCTGGATGAATACTTTTTAATCTAAAACAGAACCGACCTTAATTAACCGAAGGTCTCGAGCCGCCTCCGGCGGCTCTCGGACAAGGGATCCCTACAAGTTTTTTAAAATATTATTGCTACCAAATCACTTTATTATCTAAAGGAAAACCTAACTGCACCGGACCGAAACAATTAATTCAGGACCCCTGCAAGTTGTTTAAAAAAAAGTAGATCCTTACCTTAAGACTGACTCTCCTCGGCGTGATCCTTCTCTGATGGCGGGTATAAACAATTTTTTTTCCAAGGCATATTGTGTTGAATATTCTTATGTTTATTTTTATTTTTTTTTGTTTTTTGTTTATTTTTGTCTCAGGAATATGTTATATGTTGAATATTATCATGACGATTTTAAAATTAAATTTAAAGAACGAATCACAAAGTGGGAGAACGAAAGAATCGTGAGTAAAGCCCGCCAGCGCTCTCTGGTGGGAGCGAACTTTATAGTAAAGATTAGCCAAAAGTAATTATCCAAAAGTAAGTATTCTAAAAATGAATCAATCCTAGACAAGGGCGGATCCAGAGGTGTTTCTCGGGGGGGGGGGGGGGGTAATCTGGTGTGACTCGTCGCACAGCACACTATTTTTTTTTAATTTCGGCAATTTAAAAGCGCATTCTGTAATTGTTTGCCAGAATATAAATACACATCAAATTTTTAAGTATTAATTTTAAAAATTTTTTATTAAAAATAAATTTTTTTACGAAAAAAAGGTATTTTTTCGAATCTCGGGGGGGGAGTAATTACCCCCTTTACCCCCCCCCCCCCCCCCCCCTTGTATCCGCCCTTGATCCTAGATAGCCTATATACCATGGGGAACATAAACATTTGCACCCTGGGCAATTTGAAAGACGCCTACTGTTAGGCAGCCCAATTGACTCACCACTACATATGCAGTGTCTGTGTGAATTTACCTGAGGTAGGGTTCTGAGGGTCTTTTAGGATAGACCATAAACCATCCCTTTTCAGCAATATATAGCGTTTTTTTTTTATCTCAATATTTAAACATTTTTTTAATTTCATCTTGTTATTTGAAAAAAAATTAACTTATTTCAAAATTTGAACGAAACTTGTATGTATTCCAATTTTTAATAAAATTTCTCCGATATCTATAAATCTTTATAAAAATATCTCGGGCGTTAAAATATTCTTATTAAGAAAAAAATCTGGTGGGACTTCTCGCACAGCACACAACTTTCTTTCCCTTACCTTTGGTAATCAAAAGTTGTGTTCTGTGCTTGTCACACCAGATTTTTCGTGTCGGCATATATTTAGTTTCCGCTGATACCGGTATATTGGAATTCAAGATGTAAAATTTATAAGTATGGGAAAATATTTATGTAGGTATGAGAATGTAAAAATTAACAATTTTTTTATTTTTTCTTCTAGATGACTTTTAATATAAAGTATGTTTTGAATGACCAGGAGCAAATAGAATTGAAGTGTTTTCTATTCGTTGGTGAAGTCGTTGACTAAAGAAGTTATAATAACAAGTAAACTTGTAAACATCGATTGACGTGCTTTGGCTATTTAGATTTTTGAGCTGTATTTCCAAATATTAATAAATATAGACTATGTATTTGTATTTATGAATAGAAGCTTTATAAATTCAGAAACATGGTGTTGATTCTTATTTTCCTACTCCTAAATAAATATAATTATTTTACACTTGGAACAGTTTTCTCTGGGATCTATTTATTCTAAATACTTGATCTTTGTACACAGGGCCGCAGACAGGGGGGGGGGGGGGGGGGCAGGGGGGCTATATCCCCGGGGCCCGGGCCCTCCGAAGGGGCCCGGGCCCATTGCGCTCCCACCTTAAAATTCTAATAAAAATTAAGTTTCATGGTTAAAATTTCAATTAAAAAAATATTTTCTAGAAATTTTTTTTCCTCAAGGGGCCCGGGCCCTTTAAGCTCAAATCAAGTTTGATCTTTTTCACGACTCAGGATAGCTAAAAACGCCGATTTCAGTGGCTAATTTTCAAAAAATTTTCCATCCCCCAGATTTCCCTCGAATTCTCTGTCCGGATCTAGCCTCGATAAATTATTGTAACTCTTTGGTTAGGAAATTTTGAAAAAATTTTAAATAACTTTATTTAAATAAATATTTTAAGCTAGGTATAACTATTTCAAAAGTTGTCTCAAAAACTGTGTAAAAAATTGTTGGCATGAAGGCCACAATAGCCTTTTATATACTAAAAAAAAAAACTTTAAGTTTTTTTTTTTTTTTTTGGTGAAGGGAAATTAAATATGTTGAGATAAAAAGGAAAAAAAAAGAAAATTTTTGTATACTTGTATTTAAAAAGAAATATGTAACTTACTCATTTGTATAGCAAATTGCTAAAAACAAATAAAACTTTATTTATTATAGTAAGGAAGAAAGAAAAGAGCAATTGCAGCTAGGTTTATTTCGTTTAATAATCACTTCAAGCCGACGTTTCGGTCAGATATACGACCATCATCAGGGCTGAAGCGTGTCAACAAAATTCCCCAAAATGTCGCAAATAAGTTGTACGATTGTGCCATTCGACATTTTGGGGAATTTTGTTGACACGCTTCAGCCCTGATGATGGTCGTATATCTGACCGAAACGTCGGCTTGAAGTGATTATTAAACGAAATAAACCTAGCTGCAATTGCTCTTTTCTTTCTTCCTTACTATAATAAATAAAGTTTTATTTGTTTTTAGCAATTTGCTATACAAATGAGTAAGTTTCTCTAAATTTGCTCCAACGATTTTTTTTAAATTCAAAAATCAATTATTTTTAGATGCCTTTTAAAATGTATATTCTCATTTTGTGATTGAAATCTTCTGAAGACCACTTAATTCTTGTTCTCCATAGAAAAGATAGGAGAAATGGTTGCCATGGTAACAAAATATAAATATTTTGTCATACTTATAAATTTTACATCTTAAAAATCGAATGTACCGTACTGTCGGAAACTAAATACATGTCGACACAAAAAATCTGGTGTGACAAGCACAGTACACAACATTCGATTACCGAAGGTAAGAGAAAGTTGTGTGCTGTGCGCCAGTCACACCAGATTTTTACAAATAAACCACAGTTAAACTGAAAATCAAATTCTTTTACTAATGATAACAACTGTGATATAATATTTGTTATTTACCTATAGAAACCAAAAATCCTTTGTAAAGATATTAAAAAACAATTCTTAGCTGATTTTTTTTCCAAATGAGGTAGTCTATATATTATTTTTACTTTCTCTTACCTATGTATATATGTAATATATATATAGAGAGAAAGTATTGGATTCATGTCAAAAATTCGATGTCGAGATTTTGATGGATCTTCACGTTTTGAGGTCCCCTGAATCCAAAAAAGTGGTTTTCGCGACAAGGTCTGTCTGTGTGTGTGTGTATGTGTGTTCAATTTTAAGCATGAAGGAATTGAGCTATGAGGCTGAAATTTTATATTTAAGTTAAACACCCCCCGGGACCGGAAAAATAAGCTTTTAATCAAAATCGGCCAAAGAGTACTAGTACTTTACTGATGTACTTTTTCAGTTTTTTTCGATTTTCTCAAAATTCGCTCTAACGATTTTGATTAAAATTCAAAAATCAATTATTTTTTAGATGCTCTTTCAAATGTATATTCTCGTTTTGCCCTCAAAATTGTTTGAAGCACACTTTACTCTTGTGCTTCATAGGAAAGATAGGAGAAATGGTTAACAAAAAGAAAAAAAATTCGCATGAAAGAGTTTTATTTTATTTTTTTTTTTTTTTTATTTGTTTAAGGTCTTTTTTCGGCATCTGAGGTCATTTAGACCCCGTCCCTATTTATTTCAATTGATTGGTATCCAATTCAATTGAGATAAATTCTTCTCCCCCCGGGACGGGATGCGAACCCTTGACCTTTGGCACCAGAAGCTTCTGGTGCCAAAGGTCAAGGGTTCGCATCCCGTCCCAGGAGAAGAATTTATCTCAATTGAATTGGATACCAATCAATTGAAATAAATAGGGACGGGGCAAATGACCTCAGATGCCGAAAAAGACCTTAAACAAATAAAAAAAAAAAAAAAAATAAAATAAAAACTCTTTTTCATGCGAATTTTTTTTCTTTTGTTAATCATTATAATTTTTAATAAGGAGTGTTTTTTGATGAAATTTTATATACATATATTTTTGGTTATGTCTTTTAAGATAAATCTATTATATTTTTATTATAACGATAAAAAAAACAAATATTTTTTTAAAGCGAATTTTTTTAAAGTGAAACTTTTATTTTATCCTCTCAAATTTTTTGGCTCTTCTATCAGCATGTCGCATTACAAGCCGTGACGTTGTCATATAACAAATAGGCTCTCAATATGCATAAATTTCAATAGGACATCTCGATGGCCTAATGAAATTTACGATGCGTTTTTGCTAACTCCGAAGAAGGTTCAAATTCTGAACCGAAACGTTAAATCAATAAAAATAAAATTTTCACAACAAGAAACAATAGCTGCATATTTTCATATAATTCCTCTAAAAATCCAAAGGGAAAATATTTAAAAAATTTTTAACTTTAGAGAAAAAGTTATAAATACCTCAATGAATTTGGGGTTTTCCAGACGGAGACAGGTAAAAAAAGCACCTGATTGCTTGAATATCCTGTATTATTTTTCCTATATCTGTTGTTCATTTAATATAATTGATATTAAAAAATATATTTCATCATATATTTGCTTTTAGTTAGATAAAATTTAAATATTCAAGATATTAATGAAGCAATAGTCTATTCAAAATCCGAGCGCGACTGCTTTAAAGGCTTGTACTTTCCAAATAGGCAAACATATACAAAAGTTGTTTATTAGGGCATTTTCCTTGGCTTTTAGCTATCACCAGGTGCATTCAAATCTTTAACACCTTTTCGGAAAAAAAAATATATGGACTAATATTTATATTTTTCAGATGCATTTTTACATTTTTATTATTGGTGTTAAAACAATATAAAAATATATATAAACTAAAAGAAAAAAAATTTGTCTTTAAACTAGAGATATTGATGAATTAAGAACTAAAATTTTAATTAAATTGGTCCATTATTTCCCATAAAAAAAATTCTTGAATTTATGCTAAATAACCCATTTTTACTTTCTCTTACCTCTATATATATGTTAATATATATGTCGTAGACAGATCGTGAAATTAGACAGTTCATGAACTGTCTAGACATTTCATGAACTGCAGCCAGATCGTGTAATGGTCAAACAGTTACATGATCTGGCTAAAAATTTTAGACAGTTCATGAAATGCAATTGAGCCTTAGACAGATCGTGTAATGCTCGAGAATTACATGAAATGTCTAAATTTTTTAGGCAGTTCATGAACTGCCTAACAGCAGTTTTGCCGATCGTGTACTGTTTGTAATTTAATGCAATAAATCTAAAAAAAAAATTTTATTTTTTCGAAAATCGAAAAAAGGGCTTCTATAAGTTGTAGACATTTTAAATAGCTTTAATTTAAAAAATTGAGGTAGATAGCTTCAAATTTGAGACCGCTGGAATCTCCCCAAAATTAGAACCCCGAGACGCGCACCTTAACTCAAGATTTATAAAGTGAGGAAGATTTGGAAAATTTAGTAATCGATAATAATAATAATATTGAAAAAATTGACTTTTTTCGAGATGTTTATTTGCTTTACAAACAGTACACGATCGGCAAAACTGCTGTTAGGCAGTTCATGAACTGTCTAAAAAATTTAGACATTTCATGTAATTCTCGAGCATTACACGATCTGTCTAAGGCCCAATTGCATTTCATGAACTGTCTAAAATTTTTAGCCAGATCATGTAACTGTTTGACCATTACACGATCTGGCTGCAGATCCGGAGATCCTGGATCGGATCGGCTCTTCGGATTTAGATCCAAAAGGATCTCGATCCTGCCCATCACTGGCTGTGATATCATGTTCTGTGGAAGGGATTTAAAGAAGGTTACCTCTTAGTGATCCATTCTTCGAAAGGAGTAGGCTACACGTCGGTGGTGAGGGAGTCCCTCCTCAAACTAGGACATACTCCCTAGCAAAGAAGAGGTTGGATAAAAGGAACCGGGTGGAAGCAGAAATAAATATTAGTTCATTAACTAGAAATGAACACCCAAGGAGGAGTTAGAGATAATGTAACTTGACAAGGTGCCGGTAGATGGCTACGGCCAGCGGTGAGGTATGTGTCTTCGAGCACGAAAGCACCTAGGGTAAATAAACGGGGGTCCCGATAAGAATTTCAAATAATAATAATAATATCAACAACTATAACCGCCATCTAAATAATAGTGCATGCAAAAACCATTTAAGTCACTGACTTATGTTGTTTATGCAATGAACGTCTATTGAGGGTAGTATTTTGAGGGGGAAGGAGTGGGAATACTTACCTAGTTTTTATTGAGAATACGCATCTACCTTTAAGGTGGAATTCCGAGCAACGCGACAGAGCGGCAGCGTCAATAGCGTCACTGTAGCCGTGACACTGCCGTGACGTCATTGCCGCTCTGGCGGCAGTGACACTGCCCCGTTGTTCTCGATCGGCCGCTGCCGGAGCGTTGTCATAACAAAACAATAAACAAAATGGCGGACTTCAACGAAAATGAAGATGAAATATTGATAGGATTAACATTTTTTAGGTAAGGACAATAGGTCGCGTTTGTTTACTGACGCCGACATCGGAAGCCACAAGCGCGACACTGTCGCGGCTGCAGTGACGCTATTGACGCTGCCGCTCTGTCGCGTTGCTCGGAATTCCACCTTTAAGGGAAGCGTTTACAGGAAAAAAAGCAAATTTGAAAAAATGTGATTTAAGTTTTTTCTATTAATAATCTTTACGTAATTAACTAATTTACCCCAAACACTCCCCGTTATCACTTTTGCTTACGTAATACTTGGAGGTCACCTGATAGTTATTAGTTGTAAAAAAGTAAAAATATGTCCACCTAATGCGTTATTTATTTAAGATAAAATATTATTACACGAGTTATCACACTCAAAGCGGCTGAGAGAAACCTCCCATTGGTAACGCCCCTGATTAGACTACTCTCTAAAAACGAATTAGTAAAAAACTACTAATTTATAGTGTATAGTCACTTTTTTAAGATGTGCAAAGTAGACCACCCGCAAATAGTGGATATCCACTTTTTCAATTAGTAAAAATTATTAATATGAAAAATTCACTAATTGAAAAAGTGAATTTTTAAAAAAATAATGACCAAAAAAAAAAAAAATCTGGTGTGACTGGCGCACAGCACACAACTTTCTCTTACCTTCGGTAATCGAAAGTTGTGTACTGTGCTTGTCTCACCAGATTTTTTGTGTCGACATGTATTTAGTTTCCGACAGTACGGTACATTCGATTTTCAAGATGTAAAATTTATAAGTATGGCGAAATATTTATATTTTGTTACCATGGCAACCATTTCTCCTATCTTTTCTATGGAGTACAAGAGTAAAGTGGTCTTCAGAAGATTTCAATCACAAAATGAGAATATACATTTTAAAGAGAATCTAAAAAATAATTGATTTTTGAATTTTAAAAAAAATCGTTGGAGCAAATTTTGAGAAAATCGAAAAAAACTGAAAAAGTGAATCAGTAAAGTACTAGTACTTTTTGGTCGATTTTGTTCAAAAGCTTCGTGTCACGTCCCATGGGGGTGCCTAGCTTAAATATAAAATTTCAACTTCCTAGGTCTTTTCGTTCTTGAGATATCTTGTTCACAGACACACAGACAGACACACAGACAGACACACAGACAGACAGACACACAGACAGACAGACCATGTCGCGAAAACCACTTTTTTGGATTCAGGAGACCTCAAAACGTGAAGATCCATCAAAATCTCGACATCGAATTTTTGACATGAATCCAATACTTTCTCTCTATATATATATTACATATATACATAGGTAAGAGAAAGTAAAAAAGAAACGTTTAAGATACGTATATGAAATAAGGTGTGATGACACCGGGACCTAACTTGTGTTTACTGACTCGAGTTCTAGCCGAACCCAATTAAACTTGACTTACTTTTACTACTCTGTTATTTTGTATATAAGTATGTCGCTGATGTTAACAATGCTTTTTACTTGAATGTTACTATATTCCTTCCCAGCAATTTATTTCTAAATAAACTTAATAAAACTAATTATCGATATATCAAGAAATATATTTACTAAATTTTAAGTAAAAATATTTCTTAATTGACCATTTAAAAAATAATATTTTATTAATTTAAAAAAATTTGGAATCTATCTGTTTTGACTTAACATATATTTCCTGCAATTTTTAACAAAAAATACAAGTTATCTCAATATTATTATTTATTTGTATTATTATTACTTAAATAAAGCCTTATATTGCCAAAAATGTCTTTATTAAGGAACCGATCAAACAGCTGGTCCGCCATGTTGGCTTCTCAGACAGCGGGAATTGAATGAACTACTTTTTGAATTAGTAAAAAATAACTAATCTAAAAGTAACCAATAAATTTACTAAATATATTAGTAGATTCTACTCAAAATGACTAAATTTGCTGTAATTTTCTTACCTACTGCTTGAATAAGTAAAAATTCTACTAATTCGTTTTAAGAGAGTAGAGAAGGTATAATTTAGTCCAAGGGGACGGAAAAAATGGGCTATATAAGGAAGTAAAAAATCTATTTCTTTCTGTCTCATTTCAGTTAGAACAGAGAACGTACTGCTTGCTACAAACATGTTGAGAAATTCTCTCTTTCTTCTTTTCGCTTTTGGACTCATTTGGGGATGTAGATCCACTAAAGTCGATTCCTGTTATCAAGGTTGGTATTAATGTTAATATAAAACTGATTGAAGAGATGAAGTGGCTGTTATATTTGACAATAAGAGGATAAAGGAGCAAGCAGCCAGGTTGTTAGTCTCCACGAAATGAAACTCTCTATTGAGGAAACAGTTTCTGTTTTAATGAAATATAACCATCATCACTAGCGGTCCCAGGGGGGGGGGGGCCCAGAGGGGCCCGGGCCCCCCCCCCTTTGGACAGACAAAAATTCAAAAGTTTTATTTAATATTTTAAAACTAAACAAAAAAATTATAAATTTTTCACGTCTCAGGGTATCTAAAAACGCAAATTTCAATGCCTCATTTCAAAAATTTTTCCATAGCCCCTCAAAATTTTTCAAAATTTTAAATTCGTCAAAAATCGATTTTTTTCTCGTTATGGTAAAATTTTAGAAGAGAAAAAGTACGTTTCTCAAATTTTCAACCCTTAAAAAATTTTTTTGAGCTCATCTTTGGAGAGGTTTCTTAAAACATGAGAAACTAAAATATTGTCATATATGGTAGTAGGGGATCCGAAGAGAGGTCGATTTGCACCCAGCTGTTTATTGGATGAAACGTATTTTACATGAAATTTAATATGTTAAATAATATATCGTGAATAGGTTGCCTGAAAAATTCCTGTGCAAAATATAATTAATTACAAATTTAAAAACTAATTTTTTTTTTCAAAATTGCACAATAAAGATAATTTTATCACGAATCCAATGATGTACGGTTGCCTGCGGAAAACCTGTACTGAATCCCGGTTGCTGCGGTTACTTTACAGATGCACTTTTTCGGTTTTTTTTAGATTTTCTCAAAATTCCCTCTTACGATTTTGATTAAAATTCAAAAAACAATTATTTTTTAGACTCTCTTTAAAATAAATGTATATTCTCATTATCGGGTTGAAAACTTTTGAAGAACACTTTAATTTACTCTTGTACTTCATAGGAAAGATAGGAGAAATGGTTGCCATGGTACATAAGTTTCGATTACCTAAATGGCCTCAGTAGCGAGAAAGGGTTAAAAAAAAAGTTTTGGAATAAATAAAAATCTGGTGTGACTGGAGCACAGCACACAACTTTCTCTTACCTTCGGTAATCGAAAATTATGTCCTGTGCTTCTCACAGCAGATTTGTTTGTGTCGACATATTTTTAATTTCTGACAGTACGGTACATTCGAATTCAAGATGTAAAATTTATAAGTATAGGAAAATATTTATATTTTGTTACCATGCCAACCATTTCTTCTCTTTCCTATGAAGTACAAGAGTAAAGTGATCTTAAGAAGATTTCAATGACAAAATGAGAATATACATTTTAAAGAGAGTCTAAAAAATAATTGTTTTTTGAATTTTAATCAAAATCGTAAGAGGAAATTTTGAGAAAATCTAAAAAAACCGAAAAAGTGCATCTGTAAAGTAACCGCAGCAACCGGGATTCAGTACAGGTTTTCCGCAGGCAACCGTACATCATTGAATTCGTGATAAAATTATCTTTATTGTGCAATTTTGAAAAAAAAAAAAAATTAGTTTTTAAATATTCTATTCACGATATATTATTTAACATATTAGATTTCATGTAAAATACGTGCAAATCGACCTCTCTTCGGATTTAGACTAACACGAGGTCGAAAAAAAAATTAGTCGGATTTTTGCGCCACCCTATTCTTTACCTTCCCTACATCATAAATTTTGGGCCATTGGCTACCAAACCAGGTGAAATAAATATATAAAATAGGTCTAAATGGCCTTCGATGCCAAAAAAAGAGCTTAAATGAATAAAAAAAAAAAAAAAAAAAATTTGGGCCCCCCCTTGACAAAATCCTGGGACCGCCACTGACCATCATCAGTCCATTTTTTGAGAGTGTGAGCTCAAATGACAAAGCATTGAGTCATATTGCGGAGTTGTCAGTTGTCAGTATTATACATAAATTATTTGTATAAAATACAAAGTAATGCAATCAGCTTATACGAAGCGCCAAATTTGAGATACAAAATTGATTTAATTAATTAAAACAATTTTGTATCTCAAACTTGGCGCTTCGTATAAGCTGATTGCATTGCTTGGATTTTATACAAATAATTTATGTATAATACACTGTATTACATGAGGCACCTGGCCTCAGGTATTATAAGCAATTGTAATTAAATTCGAAAGTTTTATTTTTGAAGAAAGGAAGATTTAAATAAAAATTCAAATAAAATTATTTAGAAAAATCAATATTTATTCACAAAAGAAAAACAACACAAAAAAAATTACATTTAAAATAAAAATAAATTTAATTATCTATACTTATTATATAAAAGACAATCTCTGTCTGTCTGTCTGTCTGTCTGTCTGTCTGTCTGTCTGTCTGTTTGTAACCATAGACTCCGAAACTACTGGACCGATTTTCATGGAGTTTTTTTTTTAATGGGTAGGGAATTTTCCGGGGTGGTTTTAGGCTATCATTATATCGAATTAGGGGTAGGGAACCCCCCCTTTTTGGGGGTTATCAATTACCCCATAGCAAAGCATTGGAAAACAGGATCTAACTCGCTTTACGGAAAATATATTTATCAAATCTTTAAAATGAAAAATAAAAACACTTCCTCCCCCTAATAATTCGACATTTGAAAAGATTTTTCCGCTCCGCCCCCCCCCCTCCCCCTATAATTATTATTTTTTTTATTTTTCATTCGATTTTAATAAAATTTAAAATGTGGCTTTCTTAGGGTGTAAATAATTAAAAAATGGTATTTTAGACCTCAGAAAGTCCAATCACCCCCCTGCCCTCCCTAAAATTTATTTTTCATTCGATTTTAATAAAATTTAAAATGTGGCTTTCTTAGGGTGTAAATAATTGAAAAATGGTATTTTAGACCTCAGAAAGTCCAATCACCCCCCTGCCCCCCCTAAAATTTATTTTTCATTCGATTTTAATAAAATTTAAAATGTGGCTTTCTTAGGGTGTAAATAATTGAAAAATGGTATTTTAGACCTCAGAAAAGTCCAATCACCCCCCCCTGCCCCCCCTAAAATTTATTTTTCATTCGATTTTAATAAAATTTAAAATGTGGCTTTCTTAGGGTGTAAATAATTGAAAATTGGTATTTTAGACCTCAGAAAGTCCAATCACCCCTCCTGCCCCCCCCCCCCTAAAATTTATTTTTCATTCGATTTTAATAAAATTTAAAATGTTGCTTTCTTAGGGTGTAAATAATTGAAAAATATATTAATCAAATATTTAAAATAAAAAATAAAAACTATTCCTCATAATTAATTAAAATACATTTATCTGGACAACTCTTAGTCATATCCCGAGACGCCGCCCGCCAGGGCCTAGCGGGGTAGGGTTGCCGAAGGCAACCCTACCGCAGCTAGTATTCTATAAATGGTTAAAATATAAAAAATATAAAAAAAAAGAAGTAAATTTCTAGAAGCAGGAGGAGAAAAAAGTGGGGATGGGTTCTCGACTCAACTTCCCTCACCACCGAGACAAGGGAGAGATTCCGCGTGGACAAAGGGGGTTGAAGGGCGGGGAAAGAGACAAGCAAAGCGAAGTAGGAGAAGATTGGTGGCTTGCGGGAAGAGAGGAGAGATTCAGACCATGGGAGATCTCAACGAGGGACACACAGAAGCGCTCCCTAAAATTTTACTTATCCAAAACAACACCATATCTCAGTATTATTTTATATCAAAGTTATTAATTACCTCATATTTATAATAAATTCAAACTGTGAAGAGAGGAGAACCTGAAACCAAGAAAACGAATCAACATAATTTTATTGCTACGGCGATCTACAAACCAACACTCTTACCTGCCATTTCGCATCTTGAAGACTTCAAAACGTTAAGTACACCTTCAACAACATTCCAATTAAAACATGATTAGTAGATGACCAGCTTTCACCCTATCGCCAATCCATTTTGATTAAAATAAAATAAGGATTCGTCCACATATTACATAACGCCTTTTTTGACGATTTCCTGGTCCCCCTCCCCCTGTCACAGTTAGTCACATACAAACTAACCCCCCTACAAATATTGTCACAACATAGAATTACCCCCCCCCCCTCCCGAATAAAATTTCATATATAAAATTCATATCATACCTGTTGTGAAAATCATTCGACCTTTTTTTTCAAAAAATTTTATAAATTCAACTTTGAGAAGCCCCCGGGCCCCCCATGTCACAATTAGTAATGTTTTGGCCAAACCCCTTTATAAAAATTATTATTGAGGATGGGTTTTTCAGGCAAAATAAAATTTTTTTTGCCCCGCGGAACATTTTCCCTTTTTGCGGAACCAAAGTTTTCCACCCGCCAGAAAATTAAATTTTTCCCGGCCGTGAAAATCATTTTACTTTTTTTTAGAGACACGAAATTTTTGAGACTAAATTTTTTCCACCGGGCGGAAAATTTTTTCTCCCTCAAGCACAAATCATTTGAACTTTTTTTTTTATATTGGGAGACGATTGGAAAACCGCTATTTGCTCTCGGGCATTGGTGTAGCTGCTAGCGAGTTCGAGGTGCGTGTCTTCGTACACGAAATACCTCGGGTAAATAAAGGGGATCCAGATATGAATTTCAAATAATAAAAATAATAATAAAATAATTTAGAAAAGAAAATATAGAAATCATATACTGTAAGACTAAATTTAAATTTCCCAATGCTCTACGACAGGGGTCTCCAAACTACGGCCCGCGGGCCACATCCGGCCCGCGGACAGATTTTGTCCGGCCCGCGGAGAGCTAGCAAACTTGAAAACTTTTAGAGAACATATTTTTTATAGCAAATTAAATATAGTTTACTGAAGTATTCTAATTTTATGTTGAATAATTTGACATCTACATTGATATGGTCATGGGCTAACTACTCATAACATTGTTGTAGGCTTATTGTTATTGTTTTTGTGATAAGTTGGATAAAGAAACACAGAATTGTAATGAGTAAAGACATGTATAATATGCAGAAAATTTAACTTCAGTATATAATAACTAGAGACCGGACAAAAAAGCATAAAAAAATGGAAAAAAAGTGCTTAAAAAGCATAAAAAACTTGAATAAAAAGTTGTTAAATAAGCATATAAGTTGAAAAAAAGCATCTAATAAGCAATTTTTACTCATACCAATGGCGTATACAAATTTTTTTTTAAAGAAACTAAATTTATTCCGCCCCGCCTGCGAAATTTTTTTTTTTTGCGGAACCAAATTTTTTCAGCCTGCGGAAAAATTTTTTTTACAGGGCTATATTTTTTCACACTGCGGGGTTTTTGGAAAATTTTTTTTTTGGGGGGCGCCCCCCCCCTTATATACGTCCCTGGTGTATGCGTGTGTGAATGGGAAAAAAGTTTTTTAATAAAAAAAAAAAAAAAAAATTATAAATATTCGTAAAATAAGTTCAAATAAGCACGAAAGGGAAAAAAAGCATGAAAACTCAAAAAAAGCAAAAAAAGCATAAAAAATGCAATCTCAATGCACTTAGTTTTTCCTAATTCGTATAGAAATTAAATATCTAATGGTTGCTTATAAAATTGAGCAATAAGCATTTTGCTTAAAATCCGGTCTCTAATAATAACTAACAAATTATTGAAATGAATCCAACTAACATTTTATACAATTTAAATAAAAACATTACTTATAACTAGAGACCGGATTTTAAGCAAAATGCTTATTGCTCAATTTTATAAGCAACCATTAGATCATAGGCGTAGCCACGGGGGGGGTTTTGGGGGTTCAAACCCCCCCCCATTGGACCCAAGCTATGACTAGATATTTAAGCTCTATAATACAAAATACTTTTTTCTCTCTATATATTTCATATATAGGGTAAGAGAAAGTAAAATATAATAATTTTCTCTAGCTTAAAAAAAAAAAAAAATTAAATAAAACGCAAAAAATTCGAGAAAATTCAGAATTTTCCCATTGAAAAGAATTGATTTTTGTTATGCTTTATAAAAAATTAAAGCCACTTAAAATTGATTAAATCTCGCAAATGAAAAATAATAAAAATTATTATATAAATAAATTTTTTATTTTTTTTTCATAAAGAGGTGTGAGATAGGAGTCTGGTCAACAGAAACAGATAGAGGGACACCCCGGTATTTTACGGCCATATACATAAAATTAAGAGATTTGCATTATTTATTGCCTGATACGAGTTGATTGAAAAATTGCGGCACTTAATTAAGAAAGGGCGGGCCCGAGCCACCCTGAGGGGGGTCCAGGGGGGGGCGAAGCGAAGGTGGGCTAAGTGGCTAGTCATACACTTCACCACTGCCCCATTAGTCGGGGGGGGGGAGGAGAAATAATCCTAAACCCCCCATCAAAAATTTCTGGCTACGCCTATGCATTAGATATTTAATTTCTATACGAATTAGGAAAAACTAAGTGCATTGAGATTGCATTTTTTATGCTTTTTTTGAGTTTTCATGCTTTTTTTTCCCTTTCATGCTTATTTGAACTTATTTTACGGATATTTATAATTTTTTTTTTTTTATTAAAAAACACACTTTTTCCCATTCACACACGCATACACCAGGGACGTATATAAGGTGGGGGAGGGGGCCCGCCCCCCCCCAAAACAAAAAAAAAAAAAAAAAATTTCAAAAACCCCGCAGTGCGAAAAAATATAGCCCTGGAAAAAAAATTTTTTCATCAGGGTGAAAAAATTTGGTTCCGCAAAAACAAAATTTTTCGCAATTTTTCTTTAAAAAAAAAAATTTGTATACGCCATTGGTATGAGTAAAAATTGCTTATTAGATGCTTTTTTTCAACTTTTATGCTTATTTAACAACTTATTATTCAAGATTTTTATGCTTTTTTAAGCACTTTTTTCCATTTTTTTATGCTTTTTTGTCCGGTCTCTACTTATAACAAGCATAATGACACATGGGCGTACCCAGGATCAAAACTAGGGGGGCATAGTCAGATCATGATCGTCCAGGGGGGGGGGCGGTAGATCATGGTCCTCCAGATTGTGACATAGCTATTTTTTATATAGAGGGGTAAAGCCTTCGAATTAAAGGCCTAAAAACCCTCGAATCCTAACAAAAAGAATCATTCCCCGTCGCCATCCACCAATTTTGTTTCGTTTCATCTCTATATAAA
>JAKCPI010012322.1:0-10448 GCA_023213315.1 Euborellia annulipes | reverse complement strand
TATGGGTCATTCCATTCCAAATCGACAAATTTTTTCTCCTGACCCCCGCGGATTTCGCTGAAAATTTTCTAACTTTTTTCTACCCCTTGAAGACATTTTTTAGAATTTTTTCAAATTTTTTTACCCAACTAAAAAAAAGTTATGCATTTTTGAAAAAATTGCTCTTTTTTTTCCAAATAACTATAACTTATTTTAAAATTGATATTTCGAAACCCCGCAAGGCTATAAAATTTTGTTTTTAATGTAGTTTTCAGAAAAAAATACAAGAATTATTCAGAAGCCCGGGCACTGAAATATTTCAGTTTTTTTGAAAAAACCCTAATTTTAAATCGACCATTTTTTTTTATTTTTTAACTCAAAAAACTTCAACTAACTCCCCCCCATACAATTCTTTATTTTTTTTTTTAGGAATAAAAATTTTTTTTGAAATTTTTTTTATTAAATTTGTTTAGTTTTTTTAAAAATTTTTCCTGGTTTTTCGCGTATTTATAAGTGGAAAAAAAGATTTTTTAATCGAAAAATTTAAGTCATCATACTAAAAATTGTGTTTTTTTCAGTCTTGTACTTTACTGACAAAAAATCAATTTTTAGTATGATGACTTAAAATTTTCGAATAAAATATCATTTTTCAACTTCTAAAGTTTCACGAGAAAGCTGAAAAAATTTCATAAAAAAGTTACGTAAAAAATAAACCAAATTTCAAAAAAAAATTTTTATAACCAAAAAAAAAAAATAGAAGCAATCGTCGGCACATCTTGAAATTAGGGGGGGGATAATTGTAGAATTAGTTGAAGTTTTTTTTGAGTTAAAAAAAATAAAAAAAAAAATGGTCGATTTAAAATTAGGGTTTTTTCAAAAAAACTGAAATATTTCAGTACCGGGCTTCTGAAATAATTTTTGTATTTTTTTCTGAAAACTACATTAAAAAACGAAATTTTTATAGCCTTGCGGGGTTCCGAAATATCAATTTTAAAATAAGTTATAGTTATTTGAAAAAAAGAGCAATTTTTTTCAAAAATCCATAACTTTTTTAGTTGGGTAAAAAAATTTGAAAAAAATTCTCAAAAATGACTTTTAAGGGGTAGAAAAAAAGAGGAAATTTTCAGCGAAATTCGCGGGGGTCAGGAAAAAAATTGTCGATTTGGCATGGAATGACCCATATACTCTATAGAAACTAAAAATTTAAAATTACTTCTAAAATAAATGTAAATTGACTTTACTGTTTTAATGTCCGTATACTAAATATTCATATGGATATATTGATAATTGCTATGTATTTGATTGAATTGGACCATCATTTATTCACACTACAATATTCATATGAGAATCGATCCGCTGTTGTTGTTAAATGCTCTTTATTTCTAGTATAAAATCATAGAATAAATAAATAATTATTTTTAGACGTTAAAATAGAAATTAAGAGCTTTATCAACACTTCTAAATATAAGGGAGGTCTTATTTGTCTGGAAGCTTTAATCAATGACTATGTCGATGCGTTTATGTTTAATTCAAGGTCAGCAATCAAATCGAAAAGATTTTCTTTCATCGACTATCATATCATATAAATATTTTTTTATCATTTTCACATTTCACATTTATTACATGATTAAAATCTTTAACAATGGTGATAATAATGTTTTCTGTAAAATTATTCATTTATATAAATACAGTCTCCCCCCTCCCGAAAAATTTCTATATACGCCCCTGTATAATATATTGTTTTCGAATGCCCCTCCCCCCTCCCCGGGCGCTAAAAAGGTATTGTGCCCCGGGCGTGAGTTAAGCTCGCTACGCCACTGCACTAATTCTTTGCACATTATTTATCTGCCATTAATTGTTTGGGAGATAATCAAATGATGACTTTGAATTGGATGATGTGGTGCTGAAAATTATTTTATATTTTTTTTTTTACCTGATTTTTCATTTGAAAAATATAATCTTACTCGAAAATGTATATTTAGTGAAAGTCTGAGTAGGGTGAAATAATATTAGATGTCTTTTCTTTCCCTTCAAATTCTCTCTCTTATTTAAAAAACCAATTTTTCTATTATTATAATAATATTTTCATCCACAGGAACACAATGCGACAACGGATCAGCTTAAAAATATTTCTACATTGGACCACAATGGCAAAGGACAGAGATGATCTTCAACGAAATTGGGACCCGCCGCATCGAGGAAGTCGCCTAAGTAACTAAGTAAGTAGAAGTAGCGTAACTAGGTGGGGGCCTAAGGAGGCGCTCGCCCCCTCCACCGCCTTTGGCGCCCCTCGATACCGACATAGTCGCTTTAGAGCATCCAAGATATATGGCCTAGCCCCTGGACGGTGATTTTATCATATTCTTTCCATAGATTGTCTAAAAAAATTGATAGTTTTCTTTTAAAATTATATCGTTTAAGATAATAAGTTTGCGAGATATATTTGTGCTTAAGATTGGGCAGAATTGCACCCCCTGGAGTCGAACCAGGACCTCCACGCTTTCGCGGCGGGTGGACTACCCTTATCTTAGGGCGCCGGCCCAATAAGTTATTGAATTCTACTATTTAAAATGAATTTATTATAAAAAAATATTATTTAGACCTACACGACTTTTTACCTAAATTTGTTTTTTTTTTCTTTTAATTTCATATGTACATATATTTCTCAAAATTAACAAAAAAAAAAAAAAAAATAAAGGTCGAACGATATTCGAATACTAAAAAAAAGGTAGAATGAGATTCTTATGGCCTATAAAAAAAAAAAAAAAAAATTTGTAGATGGCCTTAAGGAAAATCAAATCAAAGGACCGTCGGGTCCGATGTTATACATATTATATATCATTTTACTCGGGAGGAAGTCTAGTTTCTGAAAATATAAAAAAAATTATAGGTTATGTAAGAAAAAATTTTTTGTCCCCCCCCTAGAGCCCCCCCTAATGGTCCGATGTTTACCAAAAGCTTTTCAGTTCTTGGCCTCTACCCCTAGTTTATGGGTGCAAAATTTCAAAACAATTGGGTGAATAGTTTTTGAGATTTCGTTGACGAAAAAAATTACCACAGACATACACACACACACACCCCCACACACACACACACACACACACACACACACAGACATCATTCCAAAAAGTACTTAAATGGATTCAGGGGACCTCAAAACGCATTTTGGCAGCTTCAGAAAAATTTCGATTTTTTTTACGATTACATTAACTTTACCTGTCCAACCTACGGTTGATGGGCAAAGTTAATAAATACTTCTGCGTATCATCCGTTTATTTGTAGATATTTCGATCCTAGTGATATGGAATCAATCTTCAGTACAATTTATTTATTTATTTATTTATTTATTTATTTTACAGAAAGGTGGCCATTCCACAGGAAATAAATATCCCAATGAAGGAATGGCACTACATAAAGAAACAATATTTTTTAAATTATATTTTTAGTCAAAATATAATTAGTCTCTACAGCAGAGAGAAAAAAATATATATATATATATATATATATATATATATATATATAAAATAATAATAGTAATAATAATAATAAAATTAAACACAAAATAATTAGAAAAAAAAATACTTATTTCTCTAACAATAAAAATTATAAAGTAAAGAACTTTATCAATATCAATTTTTAAATTTTAAGTATTATATAAAACTCCCTTTATTTTTCTTTTAAATGAATCCAAAGAGCAGCTGAACAGATCCGGAAGGTCATGATCCCTATCGAAATTATTGTAATTAATACATATCCTATTAATGGGCGAAAACATGGATGCATTTGTTCTACATTGCCATAATGTGAACAAATCGTTACTCCTAGTTTCTGTGCTAGGGACTCTGAATCCAAATCGCTTCAATATATGAGATGCATCAATACAACTATTAACAATTTTATATAAAAACAAAAAAATCAACAGATGTTTTGCAAATCGTTACTTTGTCCCATCCAAAATGACAAAATAGCTGAGCATTCCATGAATGCAATTTTTATAAAAAATTGAATTCAATGGTGGTTGAGTTAGTGGCTGTAGATATTGCAATGTTGGTAGCAGGGATGCAGCCAAAGAGGTTTTGGACCAAGAAAACAACAATTCAAGTGAGACGTTTCGGCGAAACTTTTATTTTGCCATCTTCAGTCCTTCAGGAATTTTTTCATGTCATATTCATTATGCACATGTGTCATTTCAAGTCGGTTTTTTAAAAATTTCTACTATGAGGGCAATGGCTCAGTGAGTTTCGAAGTATTAATACTATAATATTAGTATTAGTATTAATACTATAATACTTCGAAACTCACTGAGCCATTGCCCTCATAGTAGAAATTTTTAAAAAACCGACTTGGCCAAATGACTACATGTGCATAATGAATATGCACATGAAAAAATTCCTGAAGGACTGAAGATGGCAAAATAAAGTTTCGCCGAAACGTCTCACTTGGAATTGTTGTTTTCTTTGGTCCAAAACCTCTTGCTCATCCTCGCTACCCAATATTGAAATTGAATTCAAATTTTATAAAAATTTCATTCATGGAATGCTCAGCTATTTTGTCATATTGGATGGGAGAAAGTAATTGAATGAAAATTTCTATAAAAATTGAATGCATATAGTTTTATTTTGGTATTTCTTTCTTTTCATTTGTGATCTGTCCTAAAACCACTTTGTGAGCCGCCCATATTACAAAATCCTTTAACCACCCGTGATTAAGAGGTTAGTGGCCTTAACAAATGTCAATATTGTTAACCTAAAAGCCATGGGGAGTGCGTTCGGTCCTCCGAAGAATATTTATTTAAATCATTTGGATACCAAATGGTATAAATAAATATGCCTGGATAATTTGAATCGTATTATTTATATTTGTTTATCGTTTAAAGTCTATATGGCCTAAGATGCCTAAGACTTAAAAAAAATTCTTAAACAAAATTTTCGTACTCAAAAATTTTAACTAGAAATATACAATAAACAAGCCTATAAAATTCAAAATAAGTGCTTAAAAAGCGTAAGAATATTGTAGAAAAAAAAAAAACAAGTGCGAAAAAAAAGATTTTAAAATATGGGTTTAAATAATTTAATTTAATTACTCACTTTTTCGGAGTATTCTACAACGTCTCGCATATTTCTTGGGTAGCCGGAGATTAGATATGTTTTCGCTGCTGGAGACATTTTCATCTCTAACATTAATACTTCTGTTACGGTTTTACTAGAAAGTTGGCCGAAATCTTTTAAATCTGTAAAAGAAAATTTAATAAAGTACTTGTTAATTGTTATCAAGAAATTTAATGTATATTGATATTAAAGATTTATAATATTAATATAGTTACCGTTTCCGATTGCGTATTGTTGTAAAAGATCAGTCATATTTATATGCGTAATTCCCCTTTTCTCTTGCATCAAATTATCACAATGTGTCACCTTACCGCTTCCCGGGCCACCTGGAAAATTGATTAGTATGACTAATTTTTCATACATAAAGATGGCGATTTAGTAAGTGTATATTACTATTTGACAAGTCATTTAAGGGACTTAAAAAACAAACCAAAGGGTGTTATTTAAAACTACTATAAAGTGTTTTATCTCGACCGACCCTACAAAATGTTTTATCTGAGCGATTTGTTGATTTACAGAGTAAATACTTGGAAAGTGATTAAATCCCTAAATAATACTGTATTGTTTTTTTTTTTTAACTTTGCCTATCAACTGTTAGTTGGGCAGGTAAAGTTAATGTAATCGTAAAAATACTCGAAATTGAATTGAAGCTGTCAAAATGCGTTTTGAGGTCCCCTGAATCCATTTAAGTAGTTTTTGGAATGATGTCTGTCTGTGTGTGTGTTGGTCTATGGTGATTATTTTTGTCAACGAAAACTCAAAAACTATTCATTCAGTTGTTTTGAAAGTTTGCACCCATAAACTAGGGATAGAGGCCAAGAACTAAAAAGCTTTTAGTAAACATCGGACCAGGTGGGAAAATTTTTTTTTACCTATGATTTTTCTTATAGTATATTCAGAAACTAGACTTTCTCCCGAGTAAAATTGTATATAATATGTAAAAAACATCGGACTATTAGGGGGTGATTTTTTGGGGGGGGCAAAGTTGTCCGCTCGGCTTAGTTCGACCTTTTATTTTGATTTAAAAACTTTAAAAATATTCCCCTCTATCGAGGGCCTTCTCCCAACTCCACTGAAGCCCGCTCATATTTTTTTTTTTTTTTTTTTTTTTTTTTTTATAAAAAACATTCACACTTTTTTCTCATTCACACTCACACTCACACACACATTCACACTGTCTTTTCGGCAACTCAGGCCATTTAAGACATTTACGATAACCGTTATTTAAGAATTTATCTATATTGGGGTCCAGGCATTCTTATTTAAGCCATTTGGTATCGAATTGGCTTAAATAAAATCATCGGACTGCCTGGGGTCCGAACCCGCGAAGCTTGGTATACGAGGTTAGCACGCTAACCTCTACACTAAGCCCCGAGGGCTCAAGCCCGCTCATTAGGTGGTCTTTACTACTAATTTTTTGAGATTTTTTGACGCTACCCTCTATTTGGTCCATTGCCAAAAAATCTCTAAATTTCACTCATCGATAAGGAGTGCCCCAAGACCCCGAAAATCGAAAAATCAGAAAATATTTATTTTATTTATTTATCTTGTTAAATATAATTATATACAAAAAAGTTATAAAAGTTAGATCTATAAACATAATACATCTATCAGTTTTTATGCATTTCAGAGAAACCGCGAAAATCCATTTTTCTTTCTCTTACCTATACATTATATATATAGAGAGAAGAATATTTGGTTTCATGTAATATTGATGTCAAGATTTTGATGGATATGTTTTGAGATCCCTGAGTCCAAAAAATGGTTTATGCAACATGGTCTGTCTCGGTGGAGTGGGGTGGGGTGGGGGGGGGTTTTTTGAACAAAATATCTCAAGAACAAAGATAGGAGGTTAAATTTTATATTTAATTAAGTACCCTCAGCGACTTTAGAACAAAATCCCAAGATATAGACTTTACTGATGTATTTTTCACTATTTTTATTTTCGATTTCTCAAAATTCATTCTACGATTTTGATTAAATCTAAACAATTATTTTTAGATGATCTTTGAAATATATATTCTCATTTTGCCCTTGAAATATTTTGAAGCACACATTACTCTTGTACTTCATAGAAAGATAGGATCAATGGTTCTCATGATAAAAAAATTATTTGAAAGTTGTGATCTGTGCTTATCACACCAGATTTTTCGTGTCAACAGAAATTTAGTGTCCAAAAGTATGGTACATGTGAATTTTAAATGTAAAATTTATAAATATAGAAAAATATTTATATTTTGTTATAGGGAGAACCATTGATCCTATCTTTCTATGAAGTACAAGAGTAATGTGTGCTTCAAAATATTTCAAGGGCAAAATGAGAATATATATTTCAAAGATCATCTAAAAATAATTGATTTATGAATTTTAATCAAAATCGTTAGAATGAATTTTGAGAAAATCGAAAATAAAAATAGCTGAAAAGTACATCAGTAAAGTACTAGTACTTCTTGGCCGATTTTGTTCTAAAGCTTCGTGTCACCTGCCAGGGGTACTTTAATTAAATATAAAATTTCAACCTCCTAGCTCTTTTTGTTCTTGAGATATTTTGTTCACAAAACACCCCCACCCCCACTCCCACCCCACTCCCACCGAGACAGACCATGTTGCATAAACCATTTTTTGGACTCAGGGGATCTCAAAACGTGTATATCCATCAAAATCTTGACATCAAATTTATTACATGAAACCAAATATTTTCTCTCTCTATATATATTACATGTATAGGTAAGAGAAAGTAAAATGGATTTTCGCAGTTTTCTCTGAAACCGTTAGCCGTACATAAAAAACTGATAGATGTTATTATGTGTATTTTTTATAGATCTACAACTTTTTATATAACACTTTTTTGTATATAATTTATATTTAACAAGATAAATAAATAAAATGAATATTTTCTGATTTTTTTTTCGATTTTCGGGGCTCTTGGGGCACCCTTTCCCCCTTATCCGATTGAGCGAAATTTTACACAGGTTATTTTTTTGGCATGGCACCAAACTAGGGGGAGCGAATAAATTTCCAACTTCGAAAAATAAGACCACCCTACCGCTCATATTTCACCTCATTTGAAAATAAAGTTTCCCCTTGCCTCATTTAGCTACATAGATATTCGGATATTTTCGTTTTTTTCAAATTTAATATTCCATGGCTAGATCGATCATAAAAAATTTTTCGTTGTAAAATGTGCCCACCGCAGTGGGCAGTCGGGGGGGCGGCCTTTTTTTATTTTTTTTTTATTTAAGGACTTTGTCGGCATCTATGGCCATTTAGACCACTTTCCTATTTATTTAAATTGATTGGTAACAAATTCAATTGAAATTAAAGAGCGTAAATTATAATTTCTTTAGATTACTAGTTTTTATAACTGTTTGAATTTCTTCTCGGGGGGGGGGGGGGGCGATCGCCTCCACCGCCCCCTCCCCTTTAATCCGCTCCTGGCCCACCGAGAGGGTTCCTGGGCCCCGGGATTATACATTCCGCTCCGATCGTCGTTTTATCACACCATGGCTCTGCCACTGCAATTAGTCCTACACAACATTTATTTTTCTCTTTTTTTTTACTCAAATAGATTAAATATTCACTTTTAATTTTATTTAACAATCTGGTGGACAAAATTATTAAAACTATTTCTATCATAACTTGAAATCGTAGACTCCCGCTGTTAAACAATTTTGAAAAATATGGGTGAAGAAAATTTGCAATTATAAATATATTTTTTTCAAAATCGTATGGTATCTATTTATCTTTTAATAAATTTTTAAAGCACAATCCTAGTTATAATAATATTTGAAGAAATCTAAATCTATCGATTCCGAATGACGTCATGAGTGGTCTCTCACGGACAGGGTTGTTTGTCCTGAGTCAATAGGACTATCTCACCTCCCCCAGTTGTCCTTTAGTTTTTCATTTCTTCAGCACTCTCTATATTTATGCCAAAAGATAAGAAAACACTTAAAGAAAAGAAGGATCAATTTCATAAAAAAATTGATTACCATCTTTTTTTGTTAGTTATTAATTTCGTTAGGGAATAAATATGAATGCACTCATGATAAACATTTACTAAAATATTTTAGAATGAAT
Organism: Euborellia annulipes; assembly: GCA_023213315.1. Lineage (NCBI taxonomy): Eukaryota > Metazoa > Arthropoda > Insecta > Dermaptera > Anisolabididae > Euborellia > Euborellia annulipes. Next base: position 1,281 of record JAKCPI010012322.1, on the reverse strand, counting down.
GACCTTGTGTATTGCGCTCGTTCATATATCAATTAAGCTTATATATTTTAAATTTAATTCACATTTTAGAAATAACAAGGATGGGCACTGATACTGATTGAAAATATTAATTCTTTCAAATAACTATTGATATCTTCAACATTGATGACTCCTATCTTAAACACATATATTAGTATAAACCAGGGATGAGCAACCCGCGGCCCGCGGGCCGATTGTGGCCCGTTAAACATGTTTATGCCGCCCGCCAAGCATTTCTAAAATTGAAAAAAATCTGGTGTGACAAGCACAGCACACAACTTTCTCTTACCTTCTGTAATCGAAAGTTGTATTCTGTGCTTGTCACACCAGATTTTTTGTGTCCACATATATTTAGTTTCCGACAGTACGGAACATTTGAATTCACTTGACAGATGTAAAATTTATAAGTATGGCAAAATATTTATATTTTGTTACCATGGCAACCATTTCTCCTATCTTCTCTATGAAGAACAAGATTAAAGTGGTCTTCAGAAGATTTCAATGACAAAATGAGAATATACATTTTAAAGAGCATCGAAAAAATAATTGATTTTTGAATGAAAATCGAAAAAAACTGAAAAAGTGCATCACTAAAATACTAGTACTCTTTGGTCGATTTTGTTCAAAAGCTTCGTGTCCCATGGGGGTGCCTAACTTAAATATAAAATTTCAACCTCCTAGCTCTTTTCGTTCTTGAGATATTTTGTTCACAGACACACACACAAGACGACCATGTCGCTAAAACCACTTTTTTGGATTCAGGGGACCTCAAAACGTGTATATCCATCAAAATCTCGACATCGAATTTTTGACATGAAACCAATACTTTCTCTCTCTATATATATTAACATATAGAGGTAAGAGAAAGTAAAGTAACAAATTTACAGCTATTTGAATTCAATGATACTTTTTCTATATATGTTTACTTTCTCTTATCTACCATAAAGCACATTCTCGATTATGAAAGACGCCTGCTAGTTAGGCAGCCCAATTGATTCACCTCCATAAATGCAGTGTCTGTGTAAACTTAACTTTTTTTTCATTAATTTCAATATTTAACTTATTCCAAAATTTGAACGAAACTTGTATCCCAATTCATAATCTAGCTAGGCGAAGACTAATGATTTTTTTTCATCAAACGGAGCGCATGCCGCCCGGGGTCAAATTTTCCTTTTATAAAAGGAAATACAAAAAAAAAAAAAAAAATCTTTTCTTTTTGAAAGATGTTTTAAAAAAACGAGGAACAGTGAGTAGCTATTTCGG
>JAKCPI010012321.1:0-24011 GCA_023213315.1 Euborellia annulipes | reverse complement strand
TTTTTATCATCAAAACAGGCCCTCGGTCTTGGTAGGCAGTGGGTTCCCAGCCTGGGTGGCGATCGCCCTCCATTTTTGAAATTTTCTTCATAAAAAATAAAATTATTATTCTCGATGAAGTTCTCCATTTTTCGTTATTTGTATGAAGTTATGGGAATAATGGTACATCGTGCCGAAATCGATAGTCGAGAGATTAAATAATTTTTTAAAAATTCGTTATTATTTTAATTATTCCCATAAAATTATTATTATTTTTTTTTTTTTAATTTAGGTGGAGATAAATAATATAAATCTTCACTACTACTCCTAGTAGTGAGTAGTATTCAAAATAAATTTCTGCCATTAATTGTTGTTAATTTTAGTTAGTAATTAATAATCTTACAATTTAACTAAAAAAAATTCAACATTTCCGGTCCATATTTCCGCAGTTGTTGTATTTATTTAGGAAGTTGATTTATTTTTAACTTTGAAATCAAGTAGTTGGTTACTTTTTTTTGTTAAAAAATTTTAAATCAAGTTTTGTACGAAAATGCAGATGCAGATCACAGAATCTATGAATTTGATTCAATTTGAACCACGTAAATTTTGTGTATCTACAGTACATCGGGTATAGTTCTATAACATAAATGAAAATGAAAAGGGAGCGATAGGTGTTAGTCAACCTCCAGAAAGGGGGCGATGGGCCACAAAAGGTTGGGAACCACTGGTGTATGGGTTAGCGTGATGGCCTTGTATACCAAGGGTATACCAATGATTGGTAATCATTCAAATGAAATAAATTTTTCTCGCTTGAGACGGGAAGCGAAACCGGGACCCTAGGACACCCGAGAAGCCTGAGAATCTTCTCTCTGATCCAGAGTTCCCGGGTGAATATTTCATTATAAAAATAATAAAATATTTGAAAAGCTAAATCCAAGGAAAGTACAACCAAATAAAAAAATAATAGTCTCATAATTATTTATATACCCTGGCCAAAAAGGTAATTTAAATTTTTCGCAAGAGTCCATTCGAATTCTAATTAGATTCGACGACGCCGACGACTTAATGAATTGAGCATCCTCATCCGGCGACCCAGAAAGGCAAAAAGGCAGGCAGGCGAGCGACAACGCGCCGTTTGTTCACCATCCAAAGGCCTTCGCCGTCAAACTGGGTCGTCTCTCCTCTCTCTCTCTCTCTCTGGGGACCACTTTCTTTTCTCTCTCTCTCTCTCTCCTCTCTCCACACCATAGTAGAAAAACACTTTCGATCTTTCGCCGAAGGCACATCGGAAAATTTTGACCAGAACATTCATTTTTATCTATAAATTTATTAAGATAGAAATGGAAAGGAATGCACAGCAAGCGAAATGGTTTCTTAAATAAAGATTCTTCCTTGAAGCTTGATGAGTGATGCCGAGAGAATTTAACACCGAAATTGTAACGGGGCTAACACCCTTGCCGAAAAATCAGTGTGGTAGAGGAGTTTCGGCGTATCTCTTACCTTCGGTTATTGAAAGTGTTCTGTACGGGTACTTGTCACACCAGATATTTTTGTGTCATTATATTTAGTTTCCACCGATATATTAGAATTTAAGATATTATATGTGGCAACATGACACAAAACTTCTCTTACCTTCTGTAATCGAAAGTTGTGTTCTGTGCTTGTCACACCAGATTTTTCGTGACGACATATATTTAGATCCCGACAGTACGGTACATTCGAATTTCAAGATGTAAAATTTATAAGTATGGGAAAATATTTATATTTTGTTACCATGGCAACCATTTCTCCTATCTTCCCTATGAAGTAGGCTACAAGAGAAAAGTGGTCTTCAAACAATTTCAAGAGCAAAATGAGAATATACCGTATTTTAAAGAGAATCTAAAAAATAATTAAGAACCAGAGGAAAGGAAGAGACAAACAAAAACCCAACCTCTAAAAAAAATAAAAACTCTCAAGTGTTGAGACGTTTCGGCTTTATTCTGCTACCGCCATCATAATTAAATAGGAGAGGAAAAGTCATACATTAAATTAATTTTAAATTGATAATCATCACAAATACAAAAAAAATATTTTATATAAAACAAACAAAAATTTTTAAGAAAAAAGGGGAATAGTTTTTTGAGGGGAGTTTTTAATTAAAAAAGAGGGCCACTTTTTGGCGGCCCCCCCCCTCGTGCTGGAACAACAAAAACTACAACCCATCAATCTTATATCTACAAAATAATTGATTTTTGAATTTTAAACAAAATCGTTGGAGCAAATTTTAAGAAAATCGAAACAAATGAAAAAGTACATCAGTAAAGTACTAGTACTCTTTGGCCGATTTTGATTAAAAGCTTATTTTCACCGCCTCAGGCGGGTGTTTAACTTAAATATAAAATTGCAACCTCGTAGCTCAATTCCTTCACTAAAAGTGAACACAGACACCCCCCCCCCCCCCCCCCCCCACCCACAGACAGACCATGTCGCGAAAACCACTTTTTTGGATTCAGGGGACCTCAAAACGTGAAGATCCATCAAAATCTCGACATCGAATTTTTGACATGAATCCAATACTTTCTCTCTATATATATTAACATATATAGAGGTAAAAGAAAGTAAAAATACTCTCTCTGATTATTAAAATATCCTAATTTAAATTGGTATCGTCTTGGGAATAAAAAAAGTAATATAGATTATTTTATTTCTGAAGCAGGCAAGACGTTAATCTCCAGATTAGGTGAGAAAGATTTGATTTTTTTTTAGCTCTTTTTTTATTTAAGTGTAATATTTGACATTTTTTGATATAAGATTTCTATTTGTTTCATTTGTTTTTGCTGTTGCTTACTAAATATGAAATTATAACTTCTTAGACTTCATACTTTCCCATACACGAAGTATGCACAAAGAATAATATAGGGTAGCAAACCCTGCCCCCCCCCAGCTCGAGGTGTTCTGCCACTATATTATTATAATTATATTGACGAGATGTGATCTGGAGGATAGCAGCCAGGTAGGAAGAATCTATGAATTAAACATACTCTTTTATACAAAACGATTGGGCCAAATTCATTAAGCCATCTTTTCAGTTGCCAAAGAGATTTTTTACAACGCTAATATTATATTTTACATGTATTTTTTACAACTGAAGACGGCTCAATAAATTTGGCCGAAACGTTTTGTTTAAAGGAGTCTGTTTAATCGATAGCGGCTTATTCCTTCCTGGTTGCTATCCCCCTCATCACATCTCGTCTTTCAGGCTGACTGCGATCCTAAGCCACTCCATATTGACATTATTCATTATATCACTTATACCCGTATTCATAGTCATTGCTTGAGGAACATGGAATCCTTATGCCTATATAAATGTATAGATATAAGGATTCCTTCTTCCTCAAGGAACGACTATGAATACGGGCATTAGTGTTTTTACTTTTTATTTAATAAAAACTGAAGTTGATCTCAAATGAGGCCGAAATGTCAGTTTAGAGAAACTCAAATTACTTATTTTTTTCAAATTGAACATTACTACTTTATTAAAAAAAAAAAATAAATTTATTATAAAAATTATTTTTAAAATACCAAAATTTTTTGGTGGAACAATAATTCTTCATAAATCATAAAAATTTTTAAAAAAGGGTTCCTATATTGTAGGGAGTTTTTGGAGTTTTTTTATGCCAATCACGAGTGAATAAATTTAAGCAAGCCTTATCAACACTATCGTATTCAAAATATTTAAATTAAGAGATCTTGATTAGATTTTTGGCCTTTTGAATAATAAATCTATTATTATATGGAGAGATAAACGTATGAAATTAAAATTAGAGATAATCGGTGATCAAACGAAGGTCTAGATATAATTAAAAATAAAAAGAAAATTCGATGACTCATAATAAATAAATTCAATTAATATATAATTAAATGTTATCAGCTTGATCAGGAAGTTGATTTTCAAACGAATCAATGATTTCTTTGTGTTGGAAATTTAATTAATAATATGAAAATTATTTAATCCGTTTCCGTTTTAGAGCACTTGTTATATCAATATTGAAAAGATATCACAATTACAAATGGAGTAACAAAAATACTATAAAATATCGAAAAATATGAAGAAATGAAATAGTATTTTGAAGGGCTCAGACTTAAAGAGCAGAGTTAGGCTAATATTTGATTTTTTTTTATTAAAAAAAAATCCCTTTTCTGCTACAAAAACAATATTTACATAATTTTTAAATACAAGTACCGGGGGACGTTCCACACGCTGATTGCTCGGGGTCACCAATCCCGAGTTTTCGCCGCGCTTGGCATCACTTAACCGGTGACTGTTGCTCTTCTGCGTTGTCAGGCTCCCCGGCAATATTTGAATTAACGACCCCATTAATTTTGAAAAAATAAAACAAGGAAATCACAATAAATGTTCAAATTGTGTTCCATTTTCATTTATACATAAATTAGAAGGGTTATCAATTTTTTTTTAATTTGAATTAAGTTCTTTTCCAACATCTAAGGCCATTTAGATCTCATCCCTATTTATTTCAAATTATTTGTAGCTAATTCAATTTAGATAAGTTTTTTCGCTTGAGAAGCGAACCCGGGACCCTAGCAACTAGGTTTATCATTGATTTCACGAAATTTTCAATTTTTTTCAGTTTCGTTTTGAATTCTTTTCGATTAATTTTGAATGTATAAGGGATTCCTGGCGCCCTTTATATATCCGAATTTTCCCGAAGGCCTCATGTCAAATCTTAGCTAATAGTTATTCTACATTTCGAATTCAGATACTCTTTGATCCTATATCTCTTATGTTTACAATTTTATTTAACTAGCTTACAAGGAGCGAGCGAATCGAAGAGCTTTTAGTTTTAATTCAGGAATGTCGATTGTTGATTTAAGAGAAAATACTGACCCGAGTTGCACTTGTCAGGTGAAACTTGAGTGGTGGCTGGAAAATCTCACAAAAATAAAAACAAAACCAAGTGGAAAACTATTGATCGTAGATGTCACAAGATAAGATAATTTAGATTAATTTTTACTTTCTCTTACCTATATATGTAATATATGGAGAGAAACTATAGAGAAATTGAGAAAAAAATTCGATTTCGAGATTTGATGGATATTCATGTTTTGAGTTCCCCAGAGTCCAAAAAAGTGATTCATGCAAATTGGACTGTGTGGACAATTTTAAGCATGAAGAAAATGAGCTATGAGGTTGAAATTTTATATTTAAGTTAGGCACCCTCCTAAGACGTGAAAATATGTTTTTGAACAAAATCGGCAAAAAAGTACTGATGAAGTACTTTTTCAGTTTTTTCGATTTCTCAAAATTGGTTCTAACGATTTTGATTAAAATTCATAATTTTTTAGATGCTCTTTAAAAAATATATCAGTAAACTGATATAGTATTTCAGATTTATCAAATTCATTTTCCGGCTTTTCCTTCCATAGAGCCAATGTTAAATCTCCATATGGGGATTTGCATGTTAATTTTGATTCAAAAAGGGGTCAAGGGGGTCGGTCCCCTTTGGAACTTTTTACGCATTAAAAAAATTTTTTCCAATTCTTTTGAAATTTTGTATTTATTTAGGATTCTCTATTGTATATAAAATATCCAAATATGAGATTAAAATTTTGAAAAATAACCAGAGTTTATTTCAAGCAGTCAACATTGAAAACGTTAATTTGGAATTAAAGTCCTATGGGAAACTAAATATATCTCGACACAAAAATATCTGGTGCGATCAGTCACTCCAGATTTTTACCGTTCAAAGGCATGCGCGATCTGTTCATTTGCCCATGACAGTTACCAATACACCTTATATAACAACTCTTTTTCTATTAAATGCGAAGACACCTTTTATTATTCAATCGGAAAATTAAAGAGGAAATAATTTTTTAAGTATTTTTTTGCCTCTTTTAGGAATAAATATAAATTATATTATAGTGAAATCATTTAATGAAAATTATATAAACCTGAGTTTTCTGGAATCAATTTATTAGACATTTTCCATCAGCTCGGATATTTAATTCATCAAATTAATATAGAAAAACATAAAAACGTAAATCGCCGTTTAATTCCTGACACGTTGCTTTCTTTTTAATGGATCTGCTTTGAATTAATCTCTCTCTCTGGCTGCATAGAGAAATTGGTAGTAAAATTTCCAATATAAATGCAAATTATTTACTAAATTTAGTAAGTTGTTGATTTGTAAGATGAATCGACAAATATGAATGGAAAAATAGAAAGAAGCCAAATCTGATTTCCTGTTTTATTTTTGAAAATTGATATTTATGAAGAATAACGAAGAGACTCGTGTCCAGTGATATGGTTTATTCGCTCGGGAGACTTTCTCTTTGGTGCCAACAAACTTGAAACAGTTAAGTTTGATGAATATCTCCTTTTTATGAATTATTATAGATCTATTCTTACTTATTTCAACTCCCACATCATTTGGAAGTTAATTTTCTCTCTCTCAATTTTCTCATATAATGGAAAAGTAAATGTAATGCTATTCCATTGCTCCAGAAGCAATTGTATGCAAATACAATAAATATTTCATCTGTTGTGCAAGAAACGAAAAATAATAATAAGAAGAAACAATTCGTTATGCAAAATAAACTCGCAACCAAATAAACATAAATTAGACATATAAATAGCAAACCTACTTTTTGGATGCGAGTGTGTAGAAAGAATTTTTTTTTTTTAATTTAACAAACGGTCTCAAAATGTCAGAATTTTATTTACCAGGTATAGAAACATTTCACTTGCAATAAATGTTTTCCTTTAACAAAATATTGAATTAGAATAATTATCATTTATTCACCTGAATTAGATATTAATCTTTTCTGTTATATAAAAGACAAAGTGTGTCTGTCTGTTTGTAACGCATCGACTCCCTATATTTTTGGTCTTATATCTTAAGAGATAGATACCTTTGGCTCTCAACCACAAGGTAATACGAGTAGTACTCTCAGAAGGGATAGGGTTACTTGGTCAACCAACAAAAATATACTCAACATTAATGTTTTAATATAATGAAGGGGCTTAAAAATAAAATTTATTGTTTAATTAGGCTTTCGAAGCGAGAATTTCAATTGGATGGCTACAAAGGCGGATATAAGAGGGGAACGGGGTAATTCCCCCCCCCCCCCGATGTGCGGCCTAAAAAACGCGAATATTTTGAGTATCGGCAACTATATTCAAATTCTTATATTTAAAAATCCAAACAATATAGAAAAAAAATTCTTGCCGGCAGCTACGGTGGTCCCAGCTAGTCCCTTCACCTTCCTTCTCCGTGGCAAGTATTCTCCTTTATTTTAAATTTAAATGTGGAATATGAACATACAGTAGTTGCCGGTCCTCAAATTTAAATTTCAAATAAAGATAGAATACAAGCATTAGATAGAGGAGAAGAGACTAAAGGGGACCACCGGAGCAGACAGAAAGATAGTACTTTTCATTGTTTGGGGTCCTAAGTATAAGAATTTGAACATAGTTGCCGGTACCGACAATTTCCGCGTGTTTTAGGCCGTACATTTAAATTTTAAATTAATGATGAATACTAGCAGCGGAGAAGAGAGTGGAAGGGACTATAGAGGACCACCGAATCTGATGGCAAGATAGTACTTTTCATTGTTTGAGGTCTGAAGTGTAAGAATTTGAACATAGTTGCAAGTCTTGACATTATCTTAGCACGTATTCCATTCATTTCCTATAAAATAATAGGAGTGATGGTCCTCGGACTTGGCGTAATTGGCAGCGCGCCTGCCTTGTATACCAAGGGTCGAGAGTTCGGATCCATACCACTGTACTCCATAGAAAATATAGGAGAAATGGTTGCCATGGTAACAAAATATAAATATTATCATATATAAATTTTACATCTTGAAAATCGAATGTACCGTACTGTCGGAAACTAAATATATGTCGATACAAAAAATCTGGTGTGAAAAGCACAAAACACAGCTAGGTAAGAGAAAGTTGCGTGCTGTGCGCCAGTCACACCAGATTTTTTTTATTTGTGTTTATTATAAAAATTTCTCTTTAACCACAAAAAAAAAATTCAATATTGTTTAAAACTCACCCGGGGGGGGCATGACGAGACGAACGCCCCGAGGATGAGGGGGGCTAGCCCCGGGAGGAGGGGATGCCATCATCGTGCAGCCAGCGAATCAACATGACAGCCTCTGAAATTTATAATAAAGAATTAATAATAGAAGAAAAGTTTATTTCAATCTTATAAATACTAAAGAAGCTGAGCTGTGACTAACGTTAGACCCTAAGAGATAGGCAACTCTCAATAGAAATAACCCGTCGACGGTGGCGCCTGCTTGCAGGCAGCCAGCAATGCTCTTCTTCATCATTGGTTGCCTACCAAAAGGAAAGTAAAGAATTTCACTTGAAGCTTAGAATTTTAATAATTTGGTTAAACTGCAGTTTTTTAACATGATTTTAAGAGATTTTTAAGAGTTTTATGAAATATTGTTTTTTGTCTCAGCAGAAAAACTAACAAATATTTATTATTTCTGAAGGTTTATCTTTTCATATACGTTTAGATGAATACCTTTCTTAAATTTTGTAAATCGTCTAAAAATATATTTTTTTAAATTTAAATATTCTAGAATTTTCAACTTGTTTTATCCACTACGAGGAGAGAGCAGGATTTGTTGCTGGAAGAAAGGGGTTGAGATTTTTTTCTTTAATTTCCGGGTGTTTCTTGGAAACAAATTTAGAAATCAAGTGGAAATATTACAAAAAATTCCGAAAAATTTGTTAGAGACAAAAAAAAAAAATAATAACCGAGAAAAATAAGTCAAGCATTATGTAGGAACATTATAGTGTTTTATGTTTTTTTCAGGCATATTTAAAAAAAAATGAAAAATAAAGCCCCGTCCTGGTTGCGTCATAGTTTTAAACGAAGCATTTTCTAAAATTGAGATTTTACATCAAATAGGTTAATTTAAAATTAAGTTTTTTCACTTATTCAGAGCAGAGCGTCGTCAAAAATGGACAAAATGGAATGCATTGTTTCAATATACCCCTGTTCAAACAAAATTTTTCTTTCTAAAGACTTTTGCAAGTAAAATCCTGACCTCTCTCGGCATAAGAGACGAGCGACATCTCTATCCAGGCGCATATTTCAATATTGATAACCAGGAGTCTGAGTTTGATTAAAATCATGTTCGATAAATAAATAAGTCCCAATGCGGGTAATATGAAAATTGATTAACTTCGAATTAGAATTGTCTGTCTGTCGGTGGGTGTGTGTGTGTGTGTGTCTGTGAACAAAATATCTCAAGAACGAAAAGAGCTAGGAGGTTGAAATTGTATATTTAAGTTGGGCACCCCCAGGGGACGTGACACGAAGCTTTTGAACTAAATTGGCCAAAAAGTACTAGCACTTTACTGATTCACTTTTTCAGCTTTTTTCGATTTTCTCTAAATTCGCTCCAACGATTTTTTTTTTTTAATTCAAAAATCAATTATTTTTTAGATTCTCTTTAAAATGTATATTCTCATTTTGTCATTGAAATCTTCTGAAGACCACTTTACTCTTGTACTCCATAGGAAAAATAAGAGAACTGGTTGCCATGGTAACAAAATATACATATTTTCCCATATAAATTTTACATCTTTAAAATCGAATGTACCGTACTATCGCAAACTAAATACATGTCGACTCAAAAAATCTGGTGTGCAAGCACAGAGCACAACTTTCGATTACCGAAGGTAAGAGAAAGTTGTGTGCTGTGCGCCAGTCACACCAGATTTTTTCATATTTTTCCAATCCAAATAAATATCAGTATGCTCATAAAAATAAATTAAAAGAATTTAAATTAGCTACTATACTCTTCAAATAAATTATTTCTTTATTTCTTTCAATGACTAGTATTTCTTAGAGTAGTTAAGTTATCTTGTTGAAGCAGAGATGGCGATAGCGTCATTAATTCAAGCAACTGCCGTTAGGTGTCAGCACCGTTCACTCAAGTGAAATTGATTCTTATAGAGAGAGATTCATTTTATATTTTTTTTTTAAACGTGTCTGCTGCTGTCTGAGCAAATTTTGATCATTTATATATACACGTATAAACATTAACGGGATCATGAAAAATTCCTTCTCACTATAGAAATGGAAATTTTTCAGTTAATCAAATGACTAAGCTTGTCTTTTTTTTTACTAGTACTGATTGAAGGCGTGAAATTTTAATTTTTAGTGTAGTTTATATATCGTTTGGGGAAAAAATTTGATTAAATTCAAATAAATAGAAAGTTTTTTATGCTTATATATTTTACTTTTCGAAGAAATAGCTAAACGTTAGGCATGGGCGTAACTAGGAAATTTGGCTGGGGCGTGGGGGTCATGGGAACAGGGAGGAGAGCCTTCTGGAAGGGTCAGCTTACCCACCGGGACCCCCTATGTCATTAGGGGATTAATGACGTAAAAAAAATTTTTCCCCCAAAAAACTTGAAATAAAAATAGTGGATGGATCATTTGGGTTGTCTACCTTCCAGCAACCAAAACTAATTAATTTTTACAGACTATTAATATTTTTCTGGGGTCCAGTCAAACCTCCAGACTTTAGCAGATCCTTTAGCTAATTTTGCTTATACTGTAGATACTATTCAATATATCAATATTTGATAAGTTTTTTTTTTATCTTTTCGGCATTTTAAATTTTAAATGATACTTAAATGAGGTCAGAAAAGGGGAGTTTCGATAAAGACAGCTATTATATCGTAACAACAATTACAAAAAAAGTCTGGATCGGATTTCCGGATCGCGGATCTGGATATTCGGATCCTTTTTCTAAATCGGATCGCTAATCCTTTTTAAAGGATTTTGCTCATCCCACATTGGGGTGCAGCCATATTTATTTATACCATTGGTATCTAAATGATTTGTTTTTTTAAATTTCATTTAAGGTCTTTTTCGGCAACGAAGGCCATTTAGATATGCCCCGTCTCTATTTATTTCACCTGGATGGGTTTCTTCATTTCAATACAATTGAAATATTGTCACATGAAGCGGGATGCGATCCCGCGACCCTTGGTACAAGTGGCCAACTACACCAAGGCCCGAGGGTTCCAAATGATTTAAATATTAATACACTCTGGGGTTCGAACTCACTCCCCTTGGCTTTTAGAATATCAATATTGACATTTGTCAACATCTCTAAACTCTCGACCACTGAGGGGCGGGGGGGGGGAGTATTTAATGAGTTTAAATGAAGGATTGCTTGCTCTGTCCCTCTCGGCGACTCTGATCAGTTTCGCTTTGTTTACTCAAAATGAGGATATTTTCAGTCATCAATTTTTTTTTTTTTTTTTTTTTGGATTGATGTTAACGAATTTTTTATTTCCTCCATTAAATAAATAACCTACTTGTGAAACGATTAAATCAACATGGAAACCGGAATTTCTGATATTTGTACTGTATTAAAAAAAAAAAAAAGTTCAACTTGTTGTTAACGAGCCCTCCTCGGCGGCAATTTAAATTTTTTTTTTTTTTTTATTTGGAATTTGTTCCAAGATCAAGATGGAAATTTTTCATTTATTAAAATGATTCATTTAATTACTAATCATTTTTTTTTTTTTGACGAAATCTCAGCTTCCTCTCTTGATCCTGAGGACTCGTTCTCAGGCCAATGAGGCAATCATCCTCGAACCTCAAGAGAGAGAACATTAGCCTCGGATGGACATTATGGCGAAACGATTTAATGACCACAAAAGCAACGCATGAGAATCGAACAGCCATTCGGGGCCGTTTTTTCTATTAAAGCTTTTTGTTTCAAATTAGATACATTATTTGAGGTTATCTTAGAATAAATAAATAATAATTTAAATGTATATGTTATAAAATAATTTTATATTATTAGTAAGAAATAGTTTGGCATGGATAGAGGATATTATTTATTTATTTATTTCATCATTAAAGTAATGAAGGAATGTCATAATATTTTTAGTGTCTGTTTATTTTAATGGGATTCTTTAATGAGGCTCAAGTCGTTTCAAGTGTAGAAAGTATTCAGAGAGAAAGTATTGGATTCATGTCAGAAATTCGATGTCGAGATTTTGACGGATATACACGTTTTGAGGTCCCCTGAAACAAAAAAAGTGGTTTTCGCGACATGCTCTATCTGTCTGTTCAATTTTAAGCATGAAGGAATTGAGCTATGAGGTTGAAATTTTATACTTAAGTTTTGTACCATCTTGGACCGTGAAAATAAGCTTTTAAACAAAATCGGCCAAAAAGTACTAGTACTTTACAGATGCACTTTTTCAGTTTTTCTCAATTTTCTCAAAATTGGCTCCAACGATTTTGATTAAAATTTAAAAATCAATTATATTTTAGATGCTTTTTAAAATGTATATTCTCATTTTGGCATTGAAATCTTCTGAAGACCACGTTACTTTTGTACTCCATAGGAAAGATAGGAGAAATGGTTGCCATGGTAACAAAATATAAATATTCTCCCATACTTATAAATTTTAGATCTTGAATTCTAATATACCCCCCCCGGCCCCCCCCCCCCCCCCACCCCCAAAACCCAACCCCAAACAAAAAAAAACCAAAGGGAAGGAAGGGGGGGGGGGGGGGGAGGAGAAAAGAGATTTTTTTTTTAAAAAAAAAAAATAATATAACGGCGGAATCTAAATATATGTCGACACAAAATAACATAAGGTTCTAGTACATAACACAACTTTCAATACCAAATGTAAGAGTTGTGCGACAGTCACACCAGATTTTTATAAAAAAATAGAGACCTACATGTACACAAATTTGTGCCGCAACAACAATGACGCCTAATTAGATTGTAAGCCAACAAGGACTAAGGATGAACCAATAAAATCTTGTCCGAAACGTCCCTTTTCGGCATTTGGCATCCAAAGGCCTATATATAATAATATTATTCACGAAAAAGGAAGTTTATATTTATTTAATAATTCACACTCTTTGATTGTAATTTTCGTAGGAAATTTCGATTTCGGTTTTTAATAACTTTTGGTATATATTAAAAAGATTGCTTTAATTTAAAAAAAGTAAAAAAAAAATATAAAATTGCTCGGGTTTTAATTAAGAGAGCCTCTCCTGTTAAGGCGTGGCTTCCTTCGAGTGTTCTCCATTTAAAAACACATCTAAGGTTATGAGAATTAATTAATTCTTGCGCGGAGATTAATAATAAATAAATGTTGATCCATTTAAGGGAATATGAATGTCGCTAACGATTATTAGTCACGTCTAACGGCACGGGACTCGTGACCCAAAGAACGAGGTCCTAAAATAAATGAAGCAGGATAATTAGAGGCGGCGGGGGAGGAAATGCATGCAAAAAAAATGAATATTCACCGCTAAGCTAAGAAGTCAGGAAATGTCACCGTCTTCCCAAGAACAATGAGGAACCCAATTAAATGCATGTCTCTAAGATGAGGATGTGGGTGAGAGAGATGGAATATTTAATTAAAAACCTTTTGAAATCATGGAGCGAGTGAACTTTTTTATTGACCAAATTGCCCTCAGATTGAGAATTGAACAATTTTATTGAAAGTTTGATTGTAAATTTAAATTAAGGACAAGCAAATGATTAGCATATTGTTCCTTTTTTTTTTTTACTTTCTTGTTCTACTCCAGATCCGCCAGTGCCCCTCGGCCTATTAATTACCAAATTGAGCGTTACTTTCTTCTCAAATTATTGTTCACAATTCAATCAAAGAGAGAGGGAATCTATTTATTTTAAAATAGTTGCATAACATGAATAAAAAAAAAATATATTATTTAACGTTGGTAACAAAAGAAATTTTTAAACCGAATTTAATCTCCATAAAATGAGAGATTAATTAATATTTGGTCTTCTAACTAAATTCCTAAAGAAATAGATATAAAAACTATAGTCAGAATTATTTATTATCTATGTCGACGTTTCGGTTAAAAATCTAAACGTCATTCATCTTCAGATCATGCCCTCTGTCTTTCCTCTTCCGATAATAATGAAGCAAATTTTGTCTGGATTAGTGGCCTAAATTAAGAAGGCTGTTGAAAACGCACGCCTAAGCCAGCGATATATTCAATAAAATATTTGAATGAGAAACCACTTTTATTCATTCTTGATCTTGTACAGTGGTATACCCACGTTACTATAGGCCTACATTAATTTTTTTTTTTTTTTTTTGGCCTGAGATTAAGCTTTTTTGACAAATCAACAAAATATTTGAATATTGTATAATAAAGTCTTAGGGCCATTCTATGAGAGCGTTCTCAACCCCAGTTATAACGCGTTCAAAACGCCCGTAGAAGCTCTAATTTAAACTCCTTAGTTCTGTTTGACTCACGTTTTTGAAGCATTAAAAACGCGACAAAAAACGCTCGTGTAGAATGGCCCTAAATGGCTATAGTAGCCAAAAATATTATAAATTAAGACAATAAATACATTTGAAGATTTAAAGGGCTGTTGTATTAAACAAAGATAGGAAAGGAGTTCCCTAAACAGAGAATTTAATTGCGACTTATTACCTGGCTGCATTCTCCTTTCCTATCTGACTGATAATAAAACATTTATTGTTCAGTTTTGTTTTTCTATAATTTCAATCAATGTTAAACTTCCGTAATAATCAAAAGAAAATTAAAATTCCTGATATAATAACACAAGATGTTTTTGAATGAATTTTGAGGATGTTTATTCGATTTTGTTTGCAGATGGCCGTACAGTTGAAAATAAATAGTGAAAATTATTGCCGAGGATTTT
Organism: Euborellia annulipes; assembly: GCA_023213315.1. Classification (NCBI taxonomy): domain Eukaryota; kingdom Metazoa; phylum Arthropoda; class Insecta; order Dermaptera; family Anisolabididae; genus Euborellia; species Euborellia annulipes. The sequence goes on along the minus strand of JAKCPI010012321.1, from coordinate 9,311 downwards.
TATTGGCAAAACGACTGAGATTGCAATTGATCTGTTTCTGTCCATACATTTGGCCATCATCAGGCTTGGGAAAAGATTTTTTACTATATATTTATAAAAGTGTGAAGAACAATATTGAATTATATGAGTAATCAATTGCCTGCCTTCAGCAGCAAGAATTTGTTAGTTTTTAATATTTTTGTTGCATTACAAATTTTAAGTCCAAGTGAGTTTTATCCAGATATTGAAGAAATTTGATTATAATTAATTCTCAAGAAATATTTAGAGATCAAATTATTACTACGTTACTCCCTGGTCCATGTACTATATGTGTACTTAATTTCAATCATAGTTGAATTAAGTTTTGTATTTACAGTATATAATTCATACAAAGAACATTAAAATAAATAAATACATTACAAGAATAAAATATCATTTTTTTTCGCCTAAAATCCTCAAGTTTCTTTATAAGGAAGTATATATACCGTATATATCGTGTGAAAAAGCCAACTTTTAAATGATAAGACATTGGAAGATCCTTCAAATATCATCTCTCGGGCTGTTTTTACAAATAAAATGTTTTTTTATTTGCCCTTTCGGCTGCTGAGGCTATTTATGATAACAACTGTGAAAGCCTAAACTCCAAAATTCTAGATATATCGATGACCAGGGGGACGTTCCACACGCTGATTCCCCGGAGTCACCCACCCGAATTAAAATATGTAATTACGTAAACAACACAAGTAAATTGTTCTATAAAATATGAATTTTTCGCACAGTCATCTAATTTAATATCAAAACTTTGATATCTATAAATTTCTTCTTCATTAAATTAAAATTTTTCTGGTGTAACTAATTTAATTACTGTTTAAATTTTTAGTTGAAATTCTTATGAGAGAAAAAGACAGAATGCCTAGCTACCCCTATTACTTTAGATTTTAACCAAATGTCATACACGATATTCCTGCGGTAAATTGCTTCTAACGATCCGTGTCCTTTTGTCTGGCGTTTATCTAAAAGGGCTAGAATTTGGGAAAATCCGTCCCCCTGTGTAAGAGGCTCTAGGGGCCGTTCATTGACCCCCCGAACTGCAAAGTCAGCACTCCGCCACTGGCCAATGACCCTGCATAGGCTGCAATTTATGATTTTTTTGTGGTAAAACAAAGCAAAGGAAAATATGCAATTTCCGGATACCTAGAAAGCAAGCATTAAAATGAAAAATCATAAATACAAATAATACTACAAAAAGGATTAATTATAAGAAAAGCTCCGCATTTAAATCTTTGAAATTTCTTTGTTTTTCTATTATTTTTCTCGTTATTTATTCAGAGTCACGTTCAGAAAAAAATAAAAACATTTCCATTGTAAATAGTTAATTGATGTTGTATCGTTGAATTGTGATTAATTTCTGGGATTGTTTCTTTTTCAACCTGTTTATATAATTAGCTGATTCTCGGAATCGTTGATAAAATATTTAAATAAGAATTGAAACAGTCAGTGATCCATGAATTTGATCAAAAACAATCAACCAAGCATGACATCGTTCTCAATTTCGCTATTTTTTTTTTAATTTTAGAAACAAAAGATATTTGTATATTATTTTTATGAATGGGATGTTTTTATCAACGAATAACAATCTCTTTTTTTGTTTTTTGTAAGTTTTGATAATAAATTGTTGGTAATGAGACTTCCGCATAAGAATAATGAACAAATAAAATTTTTTTAATATTTTTAAAAATCCTTCAAAATAAGCATTTAATTGGACACGAATTATTTTAAATCTCTCTCCTCACAAATTTGTGTCTGTTGTGATCGCTCTAGAGAGGGGAATAATTCAGAGGTGGGTTTCGGTTTCCTTCCTCAGGAGGAGACATCAATAACTCTCTGGTAAGGAGTGCTGTCGAATTGAGTTAGCAGAACAGTTGTGATATAAAAAAGGAATGGAGATATCAGCCAAATTGGAATGATCCAGGTTCAATAAAACTCCCAGAATAAGACGTTTCGGCCTGATTTTATTTGGCCATCTTCAGTTATTGGGCTACAAAATTGTATATAGATATTAACTAAATTTTACATTCTATTATTATAATATATTTTATCAGTTGGTTGTGTTGGTTTTACTTATTACAATTATACACATAGTGCAAGTGCACATGTGATCAAATCGGGATTTGTCAATAATAAAATTTTTTTGCTTCATACAAAATTATATGGCTTCTGTGCCCAAGCTCAGAGATAAATGATCCAATGAAAAAATTGTTGTCTTAAAGAAAACTTTGTCTAAAAAAAAAATTTTTTTCATTGGATCATTTATCTCCGAGCTTGGGCACAGAAGCCATATAATTTTGTATGAAGCAAAAAAATTTTACACAACGTAACTTATAAAATAAAATATATTATAATAATAGAAATGTAAAATTTAGTTAATATCTATATACAATTTTGTAGCCCAATAACTGAAGATGGCCAAATAAAATCAGGCCGAAACGTCTTATTCTGGGAGTTTTATTGAACCTAGATCATTCCAATCTGGCTGCCTTCGGTAATCGAAACTTGCTGTTACTGTGCTTTTAACTTGTAGTAAGGAATGAAGAAAAGAACAATTGCAGCTAAATTTATTTCGTTTATTAAGGCACTTCAAGCCGACCTTTCGCTTAGATATACGACCATCTTCTGGGCTACAATATATAAGAGAAAGGATAGAGTGAGTATATAGTAAGAAAGAATTTTGTTTTCTTATATCACATGCACATACAAAACATCGACATAATTATAATAGGAATATGATAAAAACAAAAAATACGTAACAGATAAGATATATAAAAAAATAATAACAATATACTGTATACTAATGTTTTTTATTTTTATCATATTTCTATTATAATTATGTCGATATTTTGTATACGTTTGAAATTGTGTTCATGTGATGTAAGAAAAAAAAAATTCTTTCTGACTCGTTCCTTTCAATTGGGTATAGGAGACTTTGCAGCCAAGGAATTAAATAAAAAAACTTTTATTTAATTGTTAACCGTCGACGTTTCAGTCGCAAATAACGACCTTCCTCAGGACGAATTAGAATTATTATATTTAATTATCATTGTAAATTATCTTTATTTAAGCTGAGTTATTAAGAGTGAGTGACTTGCTCTCTTAGGGCTTCTTACAATCAATGGGCCAGTTAACAATTAAATAAAAGTTTTTTTATTTAATTCCTTGGCTGCAGTCTCCTATACCCAATTCAAAGTCTACAGCCACTTCTCATCATTCGTTCCTTTCTGTTATTATATAAATTGTCGCATAGGCGTAGCCGAGGGGGGGGGGGGTTGGGGGGTTCAAACCTTCCCCCCCATGGGACCCAATCCATGACTAGATATTTAATACAGGATAAGAGAAAGTAAAATATAATAATTTACTCTAGCTAAAAAACAAGCCAAAATGATTTATAAATACCCTAAAATAATCTTAAATTTTTTGAAAAAAATTCTTGATCCCCCCCCCATCAAAAATTTCTGGCTACGCCAATGAATTGTCGAATATCTAACCGAAGAAACGTCGGTGAAGTGGCTTAATAAACGAAATAAATCTAGCTGCAATTGCTCTTTTCTTAATTAAGCTTTTCTTCTTTCCTTACTAAAATGAGAATATACATTTTAAAGCTCATCTAAAAAATTAATTGTTTATGAATTTTAATCAAAATCATTGGCTTTAGGTCGAAAGCCAAATAAACGAAAAAAAAAAAAAATCAAAATCATTAGAGCGAATTTTGAGAAAATCGGAAAAAAGTAGGACATTATTAAAGTACAAGGGGTACCTAACACTAAAATTTCAACAACGTGGCTCATTTCCTTCATACTCTATTTTGTTCATAGACAGACAGACAGACCTCCACTTTTTTGAACTCATGGGACCTCAAAACGTGTATTAGCAGTATCTAAATCAATGCATAAAATTGGCATTTTTAAACAGATGATCTCAATATTTGAACGATTAAAATGTTCATAGTCCGAAAAAAAAAAAAAAATCTGGATGAGTTCATTCATTTTTCAATATTAATAACTAACCATTAGAAAGGACGTGGCGAGTGAGGCTGACCTCTGTTCCGTTTTGGAATTTGGGGCCCTCCTTAAAATTAAATCCATTCGTGATCTCAGCTCGGCTGATGCAATGGCCAACGATCAGCGATGCCTTCTTTCACAATTGCTCGTGATCGTCTCTCTTTTTTTTGTCTATTCGCGTTTCTGGGGCCCCTGAAAATGGACCAAGGATGCTGCTGATTGAACAAGTAGCTCATTATTTGTTTAGTTTTAATAAATTTTATATTATGAGTGCCGTAAAAAGTTACTGCACAAGTGCGAACTGCAGACACAACCAGAAAAATTAAATAATTTTAAAGATAATTTATAATTTTTCTTTAATAAATGAATGAGCTTGCAATAAGAAAAATCACGCCATCCTCTCTCTCTCTCACGTTTATAGGCACCGAATGTTTCAAAACAAAATAAGAGATAATAAATATCTAGAGAAAAAGAAAGAAAATAATTATCTTTAATAATCCATCTGTTGCTTTCGGAAGAAGGGTGAGGGGAGAGGGGTAAGGGGGAATGGGGCGTTTGGGAAAAATAGTTTAATCAAAAATTCTTCTAAAAACAAAAATATATACAAAGATTTTTTGTTTTGAAATTTAGGTTTTGTAATTTATTCAGAAAATAAAAATATCGATCCACCTTGACATTGAACAACCTTTTCCCACAGAGAATTATAAAATTTTTATTCTCGAATAATATAGACGCCTTCATTTTTAATTCTAATTCATTATTCGATTATTTACCACGCCTGAGTGGCCAGAGATAAAAATAGCTGATAAGCTTAATCCTATGTTTGAAGAAAACGAAGATTTGGAGAAGGCCTATCTCCCGATCCGATTATCACCATCAGGCGTGGTAAATAATCTAATAACGAAGAAGAATTTAAAATGGAAGTCTATTTTATTTGTTGTTAAAATTTTTAACTTTCCCCAACATATTTTTACTTTTTTAAACAATATATTGTATAATAAACGAAATAAAAATACCTAAACCTTTTTACCTCTTTCTTTATTCCTTACTACAATATATTAAAGTTGAATAGTATTATTGGAGTTTTTAATTATAGACCACATGTTTGTATTAATTATTTATTAAAGATATAAATACCGTACAACGTTTCGACTGCTTATTCTGCAATCGTTTTGAAGTATAATTCCCATGAAGTTAGACACAAACGCCATCTACAATCATTCCCATGAAATAAGACATAATCATCAAAGCAAGTGTTTACATAAAAAGCATGATGTTACAATAAGTTTTTTTTATTTTTTTAATAAAGATGGTACAGTGAGAGACAATATTAAGTCCCACCCATGCGTTTTCTATTTGTGATTATTTCATTTTTTTTTTTTTTTTTAATATTTTATATTTTTTAATAGGAACTTTCATGGTTCAAACCTAGAAAATTTCCAATAAAGATTTTCATTTTCTTTTATAAAAACAATGAAATAATCACAATTAGAAAACGCATGAGTGGGACTTAATATTGACCCTCACTGTACGTACAAAATATTATTAAATTATTCTAATAATATAATAATCGAAACGTTGTACAGTATATTTATATTTTTAATAAATTCAATAATTCAAAATCTGGTCTATAATTAAAAACTCCCATAATAATAATAATAATACAAACCACAAAAGCTTTAATAAACACATTCGGGATAAACTTAGAGTTAAATAGTTTGACCCAGAGGATTTAACTTAGCCCGGGCCCTCGGGGCATGGCGTAGAGGTTAGCGTGCTAACCTCATATACCAAACGTCGCGGGTTCGGACCCCAGGCAGTCCGATGATTTTATTTAAGCCAATTGGATACCAAATGGCTTAAATAAGAATGCCTGGACCCTAAATAATATATATTCATAACGGTTATCGTCAAAAGTCTTAAATGGCCTAAGTTGCCGAAAAGACTGTATGAATGTGTGTGTGGTTGGAAGTGTGAATGAGAAAAAAGTGAGAGTGTTTAAAAAAAAAAAAAAAAAAACTTAGCCCGGGATCTCCAGTCTATCTGTGGTGGTTTGTTTCCCTTTACATCAAGCAGGGAGCCGTGGTATGAAGAAAAAACCTGGTTTGACTTATCACAAGCACACCACTTTCTCTTAATTTCAATCATTTCTAGTTTTGTGACACAAAATTTTTTTCTATGTTATTAATAATGGTAATTAGTTTTCGATAATACTATCACCCAATTTTCTATCTAGACAGTGAAGCTTTTGAATTTGTATTATTTTTAAAAAATAATTATTATTATTGGTTCTGTTTTGTATAAAAAATTCATTCATAATAAGAATTTAATTTTTTACACAAAATTAAAACTAATAGGCCTAATAATAATTATTTAAAAAAAAAAAAAATCAAATTCAATATACATATTATTTTTGGAGTTCATCAGAATCCAATCAAGGTTTTAATTCCTTAATTTCTGGATGATCGAGGGCTGAAGAGAAGGTGTAGGGGCGAGGGAGGCGCTAAAAATTCCTGACACAGAGGCAACAACAAAGCCAGAAACGCCCCTGATTATAAATAAAGAGAATATTAAAAATAAATTAAAAAATAGATAATTTAATACTAGGAAATATATACAAGATCTTTATACTGTAATCAAATTTAAATACAATTAGAAGAAAGAAAGATAATTATATTTCATCATGATCCTCCATTATGGGAATAAACTTTTTTCTAAATTTTGAATTTTAAATAAAAAAAAATTTGCCTAATTACACTAAAATTGAATTGGCATACTAATAAAAAAAAAGAGCCTGAAAGAATTTTTAGATATCGTCATAGATACGAATGTGTTCTGGCACTAACGACTCAAGGGAATGAGCCATTAAGCTTAATTTTTATTTCTATTGAAAAGGCTTAGATGCTCTCAACTTGAGAGCTCAACAGCAATTAAATCAAGCAGAAATTGAAGGAGAAGTTGAGGGGAAATGAAGAAAGCAAAAAAAGAAATGACACAAAGAGAGCGAGTGGCCTTACTGAAAGTTAGGCAACCATAATGGCCATTTCACTGAACTGGTTGCCTATCTGTAGGGCCGTGAAATAATAAGAGAGACGCGACGATTTCAAAAGGGAAAAAGATACGGGCCTGGCAAAGAGAAGAGCAACAGCCTCCAAGAGAGTTTGTATTAAGCAAAGCCACAAAGCACGGCTATATTTTGGTTGAGTAACCCCGAGAAACAAGCATGTGGAACGCCCCCGGTTGACCATTTAAGGGAATAGGAGCGAAGGTGTTACGCATGTTTTTCCCGATAAGATGGCGTAGTGTGTCATAAAAAGTATGCCCAAAAACTCAAGTAATTCAAAAATTTGCCAAGAGATGTCAGAATGGTAGCTAATAATATTTAATGCATTTGGTTGATTTTCATTGATCTTTTAACAATAAATACTTTATAAATGTTATTATATATTATGTATCTTTTATAAAAGCATAAAAATATATAAATATAAGCCAGATATAGGCTAATACTATATCGGCTGTTAGACTAGCCTGCCATCTATTGCAAGAATGCTGAACTATTATAATTTGACCGTTGATTTTTAAATAAATCATCTAAGCTTATTTTAAAAATTTCTTAATTAATATGTGATTAATATTAATAATAACAATAAATTCATTTTTAAAATTAAAAAAAATAAAAGATTATTGGGACAGATTGTTTTTTTGTATTTGCTTGATAACAAAAAAATTAATTACGATAATTTTTTAATAAGTCATTAAAAAAATTATAGCTCGATGTCCCAATAATCTCTTATGAATTTAATTAATTTAAAAAAAACCGCATTGAAAAATTCCTTATAATAGTCTAGTTTTTTTTAAAGTACGTTTAGGCGTCGCTCCTGAACCCCCTTAACGTTATTTATTAAAATACATACTGAATACTACTGTGCATATCTACTCTATATACAGTATATTGTATAATACAAACCTAATGGCCCTTTCAGCCAAAAAAGGAAATATAAATAAAAAACTAAAATAAACAGGAATAAAAAGAAGAGTGATTGAACCACACCTGTGATTGAAAATTGGAAAAAATAAAAAAATATTATCATGTCCATTTCAATAAAATATTATTTGTAAATATTAAATCAATTCCTGATTAGATTGAGAGAGGTGACATTTAGGAAAAAAAATAAAAAAAAGGTAGGAATTATGTATCTGTTGTTACGTGTTGTTTTTCAAAAGCCTTTGTTTCCCATGGAAATAAATTAAAGGGAGGATTTTATAGTCCATTATGTAAACATTGACAATAAATTTAATATTTGACAGACTCACGCGAAAGGCTCAGCGAACAAGTATAAAATAAAATGACGCAATATATACATTAAAAAAAAATTCATTAAAATTGAAAAAATTCTCAAAATATTTTTATACAAATAAAATTTGAGGTTTGTAGGTTAAAAAGACCAATTGACTTGTAGTCTTTGTTGTTGACATCGTATGAATTAGCCAACATGTTATTCAAGGAAGCAGACTCCTGTTGAACAAAGTGCTCTTCAAGCAAGAAGAAAAGGAAATCGCACCGTTTGATTGAATTTCTGTTCATTAAGAGAGTTGTTTTGTTCTGCTTCTTATCAAAACTAGAACGCCAACACAACGAAAATTTAAATTATTCAATTAAAATTTGTTTCAAGTGCCACCAGCTGATTCGCTGATATGAGAAAAGGCAGCCAAGAAAGTTTGTCGAAAAAAAGGCCAATATCCCTGACTCGTTCGAGTATTCTCCTCTTATGGTAGGGGTCCCAGGGCTATATTACCACTAGCCCCTTTCAAAAATATCTTTTAATTTTAAATTTGAATATATTTATTTATTTATGAGGATGTGGCATAAGGGCAGCCAAGGCAAAAAATAAAATAAAAATGCCGATCGCACTCTTCATCAGAACACAAATGATATCAAGTTGTCAGGTTATTTGACATTTTCTTGAAAATACAAATTGGTAAAAACGTTGCTACACTGCCATGTCAAATAACCTGACAACTTGACATCATTTTTGTCCTGAAGAAGAGTGCGATCGGCACTTGAAACGTCGACGAAAAATAGATTTTTATTTTATTTTTCGCCTTGGCTGCCCTAATGCCACATCCTCATATCATAATATTCAGCCATCAAGAAACAACTAGTGGATTTATTTATTTTGAAATATTTCATATATTTATGAAATTTTTCGTTTTAAGAGGTCCTGGGTTTTTTTTTAAATGTCTTATTTTTTTTTAATGAGATCATTTAAAGTTTTA